>JAUZST010070291.1:0-48228 GCA_034779995.1 Parotocinclus haroldoi | reverse complement strand
TATAGATAGATAGATAGATAGATAGATAGATAGATATCAGAAATGCGGGAATCTTCAAGGAAGGTTATATTTTGGTGTTTTTCTTATTACAGTACATGCTACTTTAAAAAAACTGTTTGATTTTCTTTTATTCCACTCCTTTGTGAAAGATGGCGACGACAGAGAAGGTGCTGCAAAAGCAGTCTTGAAGAAATGCAATAAATTCCTTGTTGTTTTATGAAAATTTACAACTTTGTGATAGAACTTTATGGGTGCCTGGGTCCTGGGATTGGCCGAGGATGGTCATGTGGATGGGTAACCGTGAACGTGAACTTTTTATGATTTCCCAAGTGGTTATATTGCAGCATTCTTTCGGCCGCGGCACCTTATGAAGCTTCGCCCTGTTCTTTTTGTGCTCGTTCTTTTGATGGTATATTTTGACCAGTTTCTAAAATATAGACAGTTTAAGCTCTGTACTAGGAGTTCTCTGTCTCCTAGTAACATAACAGTGAGGCCAACCTCTTTTGCGCTTTCTATGCTAATGTGGCCGACTATGATTGGGATTTCCTCTACGATGGAGAGTCTGGCTGCGATCGGGACCCGCAAAGGGCTTTTAACCTTTTTTATACGGAGAACTGAGACGGATTGAAGCAGTTGTTCTTTCACTAATGGCGATACCGAGAGAGGCAACAGGACCTCCCCAGAACGGACAACGAGGAAGGAGCCTCCTCACTGTCCTGGCGTCCGATGACGAATTATCAACAAAGGTAGGCGTGCAGCCTCAAAAGCTTATTTTCAGTATTAAACGGAAAAAGTACCGCAGTAGGTGAGGTATATATATATATATATATATATATTCTCAGTACAAACATTGAACTTTACCACTGCATTAGACAGATTGTGAATCTTTGTTGGTTTGATTTAAAGAATAATCACACAGTGATCACATCTAAAAAAAATAAGCTCATTTAAGAACTTTTAGAACCTGTAGAACTTTCTGAGCTTGGATAATTCTAGAATTATTTTATAATTTCTCAGTTCAAGCACAGATCTTTATCTGTCCATGCAATTGTGAGTTAAGGGACTTGTCAAGGAACCAACAGTGGTAGCTTGGTAGAGGTGAGATTTGAAATCTGGGGCTTCTGGTTGACAGTGCAGTATCTTAACCAGGACAGTCCAGCGAAGCTTCAAATGACAACAAATCTATAATATTCACAGAAAAAAAGAAATGATCCTAAACATATTTCACGTTTATCAATATAAATTGAGAAACACTGTTTTAAATATAAGTTTTTTTTTTTTAGCAGAACAAAACCTCTAATTAACCTAATGAAAACTTCCAAAAGGTCAGAACTGGGTTCTTATGACTTCCAGCTAACCTCCTCTAGTCGCGAAGCAGCTCATAAAATTATGCTAGTGGTCTTTGATTAATGTGTTGCTCAAAACACATGGCCTGTCTTTAGAGGAAATGTAAGGTTGTCAGAGGTGTCATATCTAAACGTTGCAAGTGGCTTCCTGTTTCAGACCCCACAGAGATCAAGAGAGTCCCACGGAGCCCCACACAGAGCTCAGCCCTGACACACACCGGCTGACCTACGTCCAATTGGCTTTTGGTAATTTTATGAAGGGAAGACTGACCTCAGACGAATGAACAGGAGCTTGGTTCAAAGCCATGGCCATGAGCGCTACATAATGATTCGAATCAGCTGCTTACAGTAGGTATGTAGTGTTTCATAAAAATAGACCAGTGTACCAAATTTCACATCATGTTTCCACAAAAAAACCTTTACCTCAACTCGTTTGACCCCTTTAGCAAAGCAAACCATGACCATTATTCCTAAGCTCTGTTTTGGTGTTCACATTTAATTGTGATAGTTACTTACAGTCATTTTTATAGCTCTTAAACTTTAAAGCTTTCACATTTCAAACCTTATTGTTGTTGGTCCTTATTGCTGTCTGATAATTAAGCTGACTGTTTTGGAGTCAAAACATAATCACAGTTAATTATTCTATTAATCAGGTAATTAATCAGGTTTTCAGAACTGTTAAAGCCTTTTTAAAATAGTGTTTTAGTAGTGGTGAATAGTTTTGTAATCCTAGTGTTATCATAGTAATAATTTTAATTCAATAAATTAATACTAAAATATACAATCTATGTAAGTACAGAATTATAGGTTATGACGGTAGTTTACAAGAACTAGCAATTATTATTATTACTTTATTTATTGTTATTATTATTCTTTTTCATTTTATTAATTTATTTTATTATTATTATTTTTTTTTTTTTACAATTTTTACAGTATTATCGTTGTAATTAACTCTTACAAACCATTGCCAAGTTTCTCTTAACGTTCGCATGTAAAAAACATTTTCACATTTGGAACTTTTAGAACCTGTAGAACTTTCTGAGCTTGAATAATTCTAGAATTATTTTAGAATTTCACAGTTCAAGCACAGATCTTTATCCCAAATAAATATAATTGGTATATTCATAATTGAGTATAATTACACAATTGTGTAATTATTGTCATTAGCATTATCTCAGTTTGAAGGATTTAAAAGAACGGCTTTTTAAAATCATAAGCATAAAGCATAAAAGCATAATCACATTTAGTGATCTATGATAGGAATTGATTCTCAGAATTCTAAACTTTTCACAAAATGTTTTTTATTGTTCAGCAAAAAATCCATAATCACTGTTAATTACCTAAGATAAAAAATGATTACATAACCCACACTAGAGTTTTTTTCTATATATTTTAGAACTTAAAACATTATTTATTCATATGTTTGTGCCTGTTTGATTTAATTCAGGCTCGTCTGGAGTCAGGGCAGCACAACTCCACGAGTCCATCACAGGGAACTGGGACACTTTAGAGACAAAGGTTGACCTCACATGTTTTTGGATTTGGAAAACAAAATCTATACTGACACAGAAAAAAACAAACAAACTCCATACAGTTGGAGCCTGGGCTGGGAATCGAAAACAGTTTGGATGATCTTGGTGACAGTTCTAACCAGCACCACATCAATGATCTCAGTGGATCTGATTCATTCATTTGCTCATGTGAACAAAACATTCTTATATCTAAAACAGGACCAGGAATTGAGTTAAGTCACCTCGACTTAAGCCCAGTTATTAAGCTAACTGGATCTGTTGTGATTACTGCGTCTGAAGGTGTGTGGAGAATGAGTTTCACTTACTAAACAGTTCCAAACTCCTGTGTGTGTGTGTGCATGAATTACAGTAGATCATTAGAGACATTCTCATTTCTCTTTCCTTTTGCCAGTAGAAGGGCAGGAGCACAGAGGCGTCAGCCAGGTTTGCCATTTGCCCTGCACATCATCGATGCTCAATAGCTTAACAGCTGCCAATACACAGGCACTTCTGGGCAGGGATCAGACAGCTGTGGCCCCCGTAAAGACCCCCCCTGCCAGCGCCCGACGAGAAATCTCACACCTTTCACTGGCATTAGCCATGCAATGTTCCCTTTTGATGCTCTAATTGGCCACTTTCAGGCCTCAGGTACAAGCCATCAGGGGGAACATACAGACTGGTTTGGTTTGTGTGTGTGGGGTTCATTTAAAATATGGCTTCCCCTTCAGGTTCGCTTAAAATCAACAGAGCTTTAGGACATGGTGAGATCAGTTTTTGAAACTGATCAAGACAAGGAACCAAATCCAGGACGTGCTATAATAATCAGTGTAAAATGACATACACAAGGACCAACAAGGTTCAAAAAGTAGTCGATTCATCTGATGCTGCGTGAAAGTAACAAAATCGTAGTGTGCTCGCCAAAGAGGGCAAATGACAAATTGACAGCACTTTATAAGAAACCACTTGGAGCTGCTAATGGGCCCCTAATGTCCCACACTCAGCCGGCCCGTCCCTTTCCCCCTTTAACATGCCCTGTCTAAGGCAGATGGGGGTGGTCCCACAGCAAAAGGGTAACAACCAGCAATCATCTGGCAAAGTGCAACAGACGAGGAGGAAGCGATCACAGTCCTGTGTTTAACCAGGATCAGAGCATTGAGATTTAAATTGGATTCATTCATGAATTATTTTAACATTCGGATTCAATTCATTTTGGTTACTTATGGGAGGAGACAAATGCACATTGTGTAACCACAGGATTGGTCAAACGTCTAAGGAGCACTGCTTGTTACCGAAACAACTGCTGGTATACACCCACCAGTCCCTTTTTAGGTACACCTGTTCAACTGCTTGTTAACGCAGATATCTAATCAGCCAATCACATGGCAGCACCTCAATGCATTGAGGTATGTAGGCATGGTCAAGACATCCAGCTGAAGTTCAAACCGAGCATCAGAATGGGGAAGAAAGGTGATTTAAGAGACTTTCAATGTGTCATGGTGTTTCCCTCTGAGTCTGGGTATTTCAGAAAATGTACAGATCTAATGGGATTTTTATTTAAAGAGAGGAAAGTATCCTGGAAGTATCCAAAAATACCTGGTTGATGCCGAAGGTCCTTCTGAAAATCACCAGACTGGTTTGAGCTGATTGAAAGCCAACATCATTACAACAGAGGTATGCAGAAGGGCCTCTCTGAATGAACAACACATCAAACCTTTAAGCAGATGGGCTGCAGTAGTAGCACACCAGGTGCCACTCCCATCAGCTAAATTAGGCACCTACAGCTACAATTCACCCAGATTCACCTATATTAGACAAAAGGAAAAATGCTCTCTAGTCTGATGCAGCATTGTGGGTGAGAATTTTGGTTGGCAGCAACATGAAAGCATGAATTTGGGACTGTGGTAGCCTAGTGGTTAAGATACTGGACTCTGGACCAAAGGGCCAAGGTTCAAATCCCACCTCTGCCAAGTTGCCACAGTTGGGTCCTTAAGCAAGGCCCTTAACCCACAAATTGCTTAGATTGTAAAACTATATGAGATGTAAGTCGCTCTGGATAAGGGCGTCTGCTAATTGCTGGAAATGTAAATGTAATCCATTCTGCCTTGTATCAACAGTTCAGGCTGGTGCTGTAATGGCGTGATATAATTTCTTTCTATACTCTGGGCCCCATAATATCAATTGAGCATCGTTTAAACGCCACGGTCTACCTGAGTATTGTCCCTGACCAGGTTCCTTTATGACCACAGTGGACCATCTTCTTTACCCGAACACTGCTGTGTCACACAGATAGGACTGATAGCGGCTGAGGGAGAAGTTGTTGTACAGGGGATCATGTCCTGGTGCTTCAGTTATGACCCCTGCTGAGACCTGTAATGGACTGATAGTGTGAAGCATCTTGGTGAGTGAGAACACATGCTATAGGAGAATGTTAAAAACAGTTATGTGGAGTTATGTCACCAAAATATATCCATTTTACAACCAGTACTGTGCAAAAGTCTTGGGTCACCATTAGATAAGATATACCTTCATTTCAGCAATGATCTAATGACCATATATAATTAATGATCTGTATCTGTGTTAGAATACAAGCAGAAAATACAGGCATACGTATATGTAGTATTAAAGTTAAAGTTAAAGTACTGGGCTATTGAACAGAAAGCAAACTGACAATCCCACTTTTGGATTCTTAAGAAAG
The DNA here is from genome assembly GCA_034779995.1 of Parotocinclus haroldoi. NCBI lineage: Eukaryota > Metazoa > Chordata > Actinopteri > Siluriformes > Loricariidae > Parotocinclus > Parotocinclus haroldoi. The sequence continues at coordinate 42,676 of JAUZST010070291.1, read as the reverse complement.
GCTCTTAACCCTCGTATGCTTGGACTGTACGCTGTTTTGGATGAGAATGTCCACTAAATCCTGTAAATGTAAAACATTTGATGTATGTTAAGGTTTTTAGAAGGGCTTTCTAAACCCATTTTTTATCCAATGTGCCGATAATTGTGGATCTACTTCTGAATGTTCTTGCGTTATCTTCTATAAAGATTCAAAACGGGTAGCTGTTTGGGTCGTCCAGCTTTAAAAGACACAGAAAATCAGGCCGTGGTAAAAGTGTTATCCAAGTGTTATTTTTGGTTTTAGGACATTTTTAATGCAGCAAGTCGACAACCGAGAGAATGGCTAACCCTGCATGAGCACAGGAAAAAAGTAGTGCTCGTACCCTCAGTCCTTCACCAAGTTTACATTCTCAGTTTGAGCCTGAGCAGAGCCATACAAAAACGATGCGCTTTAGTAGAGAAAAATACAAACATCTTTATCCATTTACAGGTCATTTGGTCAGGCGAGTGTCTAGGATCCGTTGCATTAACACAATCTTTTACCTTATTTTGAAATATAAACAAATAACCAAACAAAAACTTTATTCAGTGATCAGGAAAATACTGAAGGGAATAAATCCATCCGTAGAAAACAGTACGGTAAAAAAAAACAAAAAAAAAAACAACAACATTCAGCCATGTGAAGAGCATAAGCTTCCCTTTGCAAAACACCTAATCTGGTATCCAAAAATATACAGTTCCTCTTTAGAAGTGAGCTTTAGCCCTCAACGCCACGTTTGCATCCAGGATCATGAGTTCTCTTTGCCTTCTTTTCATTTTTCCAGGAAACACCATCACGCTCAGAGGCTACAACAAAACCTTAGTTCTGTTAAGAGTAAAGCATTCCACGTGCGTCAGGTACAAATATCCGTCAACACCCATTCTTACGATGCTGGTGGCAGGACCGAAGCCTGCGTACGTCAAACTCGTGCTCAGCTACGATTCCTACGATACGCTACCCGCAAAAGCTAATACATAATAAAATAGGTACAAAAAGCTTTGTAAGGACGTGAATGAAGAGAATTACGCAAATCCAGGTTGTAGAAAACGAGTCCAGTCAAAGGACTTCTAAGCAGACCTCAAATAGTCCAGCGGTGGCTTAAGACTGGTTTATGCGGCATTTGAAGGATCTTCAGAATATCAGATTAGAAAAGTGCTTTCAAGAAAAGTAATTTCAAAGCAACTCTCCAAAGAAAAGGTATCTAATCCCAGTTCCAATGGGTCCTGACACCTAATGAGAAGGTTGTTTATCAGGTGGATTTGTGCCTTGTTCTTTATTTATTGGTATCATTTATATTGTGGATCGACTCTCAGCTGGTTCGAGTCCTGCTGGTGCATTAGCTGTTGTACTGATGCGTGTAAGAGCGCAGCTTCGTACAGAAAGTTTTATTAAACACAAAGGTTTACTAAACACGGCGTCAGTCTGTAGTTTCTATCTGTGATTTAGTTCCTGTATGACTATTTATGAATGAATATTAATGTTTATATGAATATAAACCAGGCTTTACCCACCACTCATTCCATCCTAGATAAACACCATCCACTGAGCTTCATCACTTCAGTGGTGAAAAATGTTTTTTGAAATCCATTAAAAATGGTTGCTGCTACAGAAAACTGTAAACTCATGCTGGCCTGCTTTTCAAAAGTATTAAAAACGAAGCGCGAAAGCAAGGCGGCGCATGCTCAAAGCTTCACAGAACATGGGTAGCAGAACACACCCCGAAGACACAGCCACTCCTGCACGATTCTTGAAAAATGTGCTTTACACGCCGAGAGCATCAGAACAAATCAACCCGGGTGTGATATGTACCCAGGAGTGAGTTTAAGCCCCTTGCTGGAGATGTAAACTCATTCGATTTAGCATTCAAATTCTGCATCAAAAACAGGCTCTGGGAAAATGGACAGGCTTTTGATAGAATGCCCCAGCGGCTGTAACTGGAAACGTTTTGGATTGGACTGGCTGTCTGCATAGGACTGGTTTGAAAGTCTCAGGTGTAGGCTCAGAAAAGGACGCCATCGTGCTTTGGCGTTTAGAAGCTGCTGAGAGTGAAACAGCGTTTTGTTCCCCACCACAACGAAACACGAAGAACACAGTGCATTACGAGCGGAGGACATCGTCAGCATCGTCGATATGGAGAGGAAAGCCCTTTTGTCTATGCACGTGCAGGACGACAGACACAGAGAGAGAGAGAGAGAGAGAGCGAGAGAGAGAGAGAGAGAGAGAGAGACTAAGCACACAGGCGTTGAGCAAATCAACCAGAGGAAGATTAGAGAGAGAGAGAGAGAGAGAGAGAGAGAGAATTCCACGTCAGAGTGGATCGATCAGGCTCTGTGTCACCACACCAGAAACGAGGATTCAAGGTTTAGTTCAAATGTCCATGTAGTCGTCCTCTTCGTCAGACTCGCTGTCGAGCGACGACTCCTGACTGGACGTCTCTTGCACCTCCAACGCTGGCTGAGTCAGAGTGTCCTTCTTCACGTTAGCTGCTGACTGAGAAGCCAGAATCGCGTTCTGGAAACGAGAGAGACTTGGATTGGGATCAGAGTTCATTTTGCGGTGCAATAACCTCACTAGGTGCATGGTGGAGATGTACGATGTCACGTTCATTCTCTTTATTGTGCCAACTGATGCAGTTGCATTTTATGGACACCAGAGGGTGCGAAGCACACAATATTCATTCATTTATTTTCCATCCGCTTAATCCTGAACAGGGTCGCGGGTAAGCCGGTGCATAACGACGCGGCAGGAACAACCCTAGACAGTGCACCGATTTACCGTACAACACCATACACTCACTCCGGGGCAGTTAAGAGACACCAATCAACCTAACACATCTTGGACTGTGGGAGGAAGCCATCCCTTTTTCCCTGCGTGCTCGATCTGGGATCAAACCCAGGAACATGTTGCTGTGAAGCGATGGTGCTACCGAGTCACCGTCAACACTGCACGTTATTTTGAATGGTTATTCCGCAGGAATAAAAAAAGAATGCTTTCACTGGGTTATTGAATATATGGTGAAGTTGCAATAGAACATTTTATTTACTATTTAAAACTTCTGTTTCTTTTAATTGACTAAATGCTTATGTGGTTTAAAACCTCGTTGAAGAAAACCTGCCTTTTTGCAACGTTTACACGAGTATCGATTAGAAAGATTCACAACGGAAAAACAGAAATCTTTAATTTCTCCAACTCTAGTCAAATCGCCCAAGAGAGTGTAGACAGCACGCTTTTTTATCCTTACGTATCCTGGTCAGGGTTGCCGCAGAGGGTCTGGACCCAAATTTGGAGTTTACTGGGCATAGACAGAGTTACGTCCTGCATAATAAGGGTTAAAACCTACAATATTAAGGGTAATAAACCTTATCGGACCACGAAACTGCTGTCGCACAGTAATGAGCAAAACCATAAAATGTTCCCTATGTGCTAATGGTGCTGTAATTATGAACCCGATTTGGGCACAGTCCATAAAAACAGGTCCTTCACATAATAAATCAACATAAATGCCATAAACGGCAATATTAATGCTTTCGTTTTTTTTAAAGAGCCTCTACAAAACATGGGGGAGAACAGCTGATACATTTTTGGCATGACAGACATTCTGTGGTCTAAACACTAGATTTAAGATTTTCTAAAACAAAATGTGTTGTCGTAGCTGTCATGAAGAGAGGACGCTCACTTTCTTTATTCAGCCAGAAGCCTTTGTACGATGCAGCATTAATGTATAAAAGCTTACTTTGAGTCTCTTTTTGGTCTCCTCTGAAATGCTGCCTTTGGGTGAGAGCAGTGTGGGCGTCGGAGGTGTTACTGTGATCTCTGGGGGGAATTTGCCAGCTGTGGAGGGGATGAGCAGCTTGGGCATGTTGGGTGGGATTTTGGAGCGGATCCGATTGGCATCGCCCGGCTTCAGCTGATCCGTACGCTCTGCACAGAACGCAAAAATGACACACACATAGTTGGTCATACAGGGAATGTAGTGGCTCAGTGCTTATACCACTGACCTATGATGCAGAAGGTCCAGGGTTCAAACCCCAGTCACTACTTTTGAGCCCTTGGCCAAGACTCTTAAACCTCTATTGCTTGAATTGCACACGTGAAGGTAAGCAAAGTTTGCAGGCAGTCCATTACATTAGTGGACTGTTTCAGTGACACCAATTTCTACGCGGCGCATTTTGTAGACAAAGCACTTTACTGACGTTAACTTAATGTGGCATCATAGCATGCCACTTGAACAAATTAATTATGTTTCTGCCCTGCTAGAGCTGGCAGGGTCAAGTGCTGGTTTTGTGAAGTGGAAAGGTCGAGGAGTAACAACAGCTTATCAGGCTACCAAATGACCGCTGAAGTGACAGCTTGTAGATTCTGCCAGCTACAGGATTACAAAGAGCACAAAGGGTGATTGTGATGGGCAGGATTTTAAGCCAAGCAGCTACACACTGGTCTAAAATCATCGTGGAGGATTCACGGTTATACATGAACTTGGGTTATCAGATAACGGGAAATCACCAGGTTTACATAAATCGGAAAGTGATCTGATTACTAACTTGCAGCCAGCCAGTAATGTCAAACCTAAAATTTGAACCCTAAATAATCAAATTATTATATACTGCCTTTAATTCTGTGGCGTGCTTAATTACAGAGCTGCCAGATTCAGCAAAAAAAAACAAAACAAAAAAAACTCACTAGGTTAATGGAAAAAGATTCCACATAAAGCCAGGTATTTAGAATATGCTGACCTGGCAACTGTTTTGGAAGGCTCGCACACATGCGCACACCCTGAAACCACCAATTATATTGAAGTAGCTGGTATACAATGGTATGCAATGAGTAATCTGATAACTGGGGAAAACTCCCTTTCTTTATTGGATTTCTTAATCTGCTTTTTAGACTGGAGTATGCTGTATACATGACCACAATCAGATAACTGCAGAAATACCACTATGATCAGATTATTAAGAGCATGAACCTAGCAGAATGGCTAATGGAATGATCAAAATGCACATAGCAATTGAATTAAGAGTTACAGCACCTATCAGGATTCACAGTCCCTTATCCAGAGTGGCTTTCACCTAATGTATTTGAGCAGCTAAGCAGTGACAAAAATTCAATGCTCTACCTTCTGGCCAACTGCCCAGTATATTGAGAGCTGCAGCACCAAGTCCCAAGACAGGCGGCTGTCCACAAACCTTTGGCCTTGAGTTGCTAAAGGCAATGAGACATGCAATGACATGAAGTAGTAAGTAGATACCCGTGTCTGTGTGCGTTGAGCAGCTAGCAGGCTCATGGCCCATCCACTCCTGCGTGTCAAGACTCTGGGAAACTGTAGCCATCTTCATTTGCTGACAAAGGTGAGACTCCTGCTGTCGATATACCAGACCCTCCGGAGCTGCAGCTTCTCTGTCCTCTACACAAACAACGCAATCATTGTCAGCAAACATACGTTTCATTGTGCTTTTAGGAAATGGATGGATGTCCTGAAGCACAAGGACAACAAGGTTTGGGAAAAAATGCCTTTGAGTTCGCAATCTTATCTGAAAAACAAACCACACTGGTTTTGTTTATCTGCAGCCTAATCATTTGTTAACATAAAAGTGACGTTATAGAAGTTATGTATTGGATGTGGTATATATGCACACACATTTAGCAGATACCCATACCCAGAGCGTCTTAAATCTTATACAGTCTTCCATTCCAAGCAGCACCTGTGGTTTAAGGGCCTTGCTCACTCAAGGACCTAACAGCGAGTGCTCGACAGAAGGGGGGTTTGAACCCTAGACCTTTTCATCCCTAGGCGATGCACACAATATGCACATTAATATAGCCAGAACAGCCTAAACATATTTTATACACCACTCATTCCATTAACATTAACGTTACAGACAACCCACAACAACACAGAGCACCAGAACCTGACAGACAGAAGGCTTGTAAACACACCGTGGTGTATACTCAAACTCCTAATGTAATATACTATTCCATCTCGATCTGTGTTCCCTAGCAACTGAGCATGGAGCTCAGAACGCAGTGGCCTGACATAGGACGGTCTGCTCAGCCCCGCATGCACCTATTCACTGCATGTTTGTGTAGGGCTGTGTTTGAGGCTGAGAGATGAGAGGTACTTCACTAAGATTGACAGGGATGCTAATGAGTACTTGTTTTCCCTTACACAAGCCTCGGTGTAACTGTAAACATCAGACGTGAGCAACCTGCCTCTGCCCCCTACTGGTCACACGTTGCCTTTACTGCTATTATTTCCTTTCAAGTTTCCTCAGACGAAGCAGGTCAGTTACAAGTTCATCTAATTAACACACTAGGGGAGATTTTCGAACAGGGAATTTCAACAACTGAAAAAAATATTTTTCTCACATAATTACATTCCATAGCCACGTTATGTTCACCTACCAGGAATTGCTTGTTGTATTTATTCAATTACTGGCTGCAGCCCATTTGATGCTATACTCTTGCCGGCAGCCCTTCATCACTCCCCAGTGGAAGGGAACCACCACAGGACCACTACTGGCGAGTGTATTTATTATCATATACACTGCTCACAGAAATTAGGGGATATTTCATTACGGGATACAGTCGATTCCGGTTAATGGGACCACATCGGGACAAGATCGTTTTGGTCGTAATAACTGGCTGGTCGATTAATCGAACATGCCCTATGTTATAAGACGGGTCGTGCTATAATTTATGTAACATATTAAATGTTTATTAAATCTTTATTGTGTGATTTACACGTATAGCGAACGTACAAACAAGAACTACTGTTTCTTACCAACTTTGTTCATTAAAAAATACATTTGCAAACGTTTTTTGAAACGATCTACAACACAATGTATAGATACTCAGCATGTAAAGCATAATACTGTAAAAAACAAGTTCTTACTAAATTCCAGTCAACGTTTGAAGAACTTATGCAGTGGGATCTGATACCTTCTCTTGATGGACTGCACTTGAACAAAATCAAGAAAGTGGTGGAAAGTCCTGCTGGTTTTACTCGTCAACACAACTTTTTTCGGATTTTCTGACCTTTGATAAAAGCATAAATTCTCCTGGGGATCCCAAAAATCCTCCCGTATCTCACTGACCCGCTTTGAATCCACTTTAAGTGGCGACTTGTGGCTTCTTTTTCTTATTTGCTCTCACGTTCTTTGGTCCAAATAAGCGAATAACATGACACGTATATAATAGGATTTGTTTCGGTACTTTAAGATTTGGTCCGAATACGCGGCTGGTCCCATTAACCATATTCGACTGTATATGTTTGCAGTGCAGCTAGTAAGGGCACCTATGAGCAGTCAAAAATGGAAAGAAAAAAAACAAGACCCATAAGGAAGATTGCTTAAGGAACCAGGCTGAAGTGAGGAATCCATCATCCTTTTGGTGAGATCAAACATCAAATTAATTCGAGTCCTTGAATAGTTAAATATGTTAGAGAAATGTGTGCAGAACATAAAAGGTAGCAGTGGTAGTGAAGTGAAGAGGTAGTGAAGTGGTTCCACATGAAGCAAGGTCCATTCTTGCATAGGTCTTCTTTTGCCCAGTATTTGTAGTTATTAAAAATCGTTCCTTCATAATGCTATCCACATGTAACCAACTTTTTCCATCCTGTCCTGCACCACTTGAAACAGGGCGTTTTTTTTACGCACTCACTCTGTATAGCCTCTGCAGAGATAAATCCATAATCCCAACAAAATCAGATGCATAATCTCTGAGATTTCCTCCAAAACAGTTAGCAGATGGCAGGAGCAGGGGCAAGGCAAACATCAGTATCCACCCACAATCCCAGAATCAGAAATATAAACCATATGGAGGTGAGGGTTAGGGCTCTTTACTCCTTATTGCAAGGCTGTGAGTCCAAATTCTGGCAAACTGCCGTTATTGAGTTTTTTCACTCAGCTAATCAAGTGATTAGCAGTCACTGTTGTTCGTTACTAGTGCAGACGCTGATAGATGTTACATTACTAGTTACTAGTCGGCAGCATAATTGTTTGTTAATATATGTAAATTTGTGATTCATCAAAGCGCTCACAGAAATCATCTGGGATGTCTGAGATCTCTCTGCTCACAGCACTCAGTAAAAAGCGTTGAATCGTTAGCAGGCTCATTTACATATTGCTGAACTCTACTGCAGTGGCCAACGTTTTAAAATTTAACTAACAACACACGTCTTACATAACCCTGTACAAGACACTCAGTGTAACAATCACACTAGGTAGTGGTTTGGTTTGAACTCACAGGAGTGATGGATGGATAATTGAGTGCGTTTTGTGTGATCCAGTCCCAGATGGCCTGAGTGTGGCCTGCAGCCATCTTTCATCACCCAGCTAAGAGCTTAGACTGTCCATCTGTTAATACCCAAGTAAAAGTGTAAGACTTTCACCTAAGCCTCATCTCATTGATGTTCTCCTATGTTTTAGCATCAGCATGACCCCACCTGCCTGTACAAACCTTTATATTTACACTGTGTATGTAAACTATGAATGAACACAGTAAAACCACTGTGAATTATATGAAATAGTGCATTAAGTAAAACCAGTGTACTACAGTATAACCAGAATGTACCATTATGTAACCATAGTGAACTATAGTAAACTATGTATAGTGTACAGGGCAACACGGGGGCTCGGTGGGTAGCACCACATCTCACAGCAAGAAGGTCACGGGTTCATTCCCAGGGTGGAGCGGTCTGGGTCCTTTCTGTGTGGAGTCTGGATGTCCTCCCCGTGTCTGCGTGAGTTTACTCTGGGTACTCGGTTTCCTCCCACAGTCCAAAGACCTGTATGTTAGGTTAACTGGTGTCTAAACATGCGAGTGACTGTGTGTGCTTGCCCCATGATGGATTGGCATCCCATCTAGGGTTGGTCCTGCCCAGAGTTGCTGGGTGAACACCATCTGGCCCACGACCCCGTGTGGATTAAGCATAAGATAAAGGACGAATGGATGGTACAGTGTACCATAATAAAACCAGTGTATCATAGTTAAACCATAAAGTATCAAAGTAAAGCCATACTGTGTACTCAATAGTATGCTTAATCTATGGTTTATTAAAACATAACCATGGTGTGTTAAAGTGTAATGTGTACCATAGTAAGCCCATGTAGTTTCATAGAGAAAACAGTGTACCATCATAAAACCATTTAGAACAATAATATGTCTGTTTGTTTTTTTTTTTAATTTAACATTGCTTTCAGCATTAGTGCCTTTTTACAGTGGGAAAAGGTTATAATCGATACACAAGGCGACTTAGAAGCCATACATAATCAGATTGGGCCAACATAGTGTAATAATTCATAATAAAATCATGGTGTATCAAGCAAAATTGTACGGTGTCATCATACAACAGCAGTGCCAAAACGATGGTCTACCAAAGTAGAACCACGAGTTATCATAGTAAAACCGCAATGTAATAAAATCACAGTAAAAGTATGATGTAAAATAGAAAACGCTTAGTACACCACATTTAAAAAAAATCTTTATCAATCATAAAACCAGACAGTATCATAGTAAAACAAGACCATGATATGTTATATTTAGGCTATATTGTGGTAACTAAGGCTGTGGTGTATCACAGTGAAATCATAAAGCAGCATAGTAAACCCAGGGAGTTTCAAAATTAAACCATACTGCACCACATTGTGTATTAGATTTATTCTGTAGTATACTAAAAAAAGCTATAGTGTATTATTAAACCATGGCATCAAATAGTGAAATCTTAATGTATCATTTAAAATGATCATGATAAAACTGCAGTAACCCATACAGTAAATGTTTATTATCAGATACCCATCATGCACTACAGCAGACCCATTGCGTCCCATCATAAAACCATGGTAACACCATAATGTATAACCAAACCATAGGAAACATTTGTGCACTGTAATAAGCATTGCTGAAGTTTTTCGTCATGTTAAATTTTATCTCAAAGAAGCAATAAACCTCTCGGCCTGCACCAATAGGCTTCTAGCTTAAAGGATTTAATCCTGCAGGTGCACCAGTACGCACCACCCATTTTGACAGCCACGCGTCCTTTAAGGTCAGACCTTTCCGGCTGATCTTAGTCTCAACCTGCTGTGTTTCAAATATGAATCGGCGTCTCGAGCTCACACTAACCTGTTAAGAAACGGGTGGATGGAGAAGTGCTCGGTTCGCCTTCATCATCTCTGCTGGCTGTGCGCGTCTCTTATCCGCCCGTATTGGATTATGGTAAGAGGAGCGCAGTGTGCGGCCCCTCCTGCGCCATAGCGCCTACAGCCCAGCCCGCAAGATTACTCACGTATACACACACACACTCGATACGCTTCTAATAACGCAGCCTCCGCGACACACCCTGCCCCCAAGCCCGTGTTACAATAAAATCTGCTGCCTCCATCATTCTATCCTCAATAGAACCTGAACGACGCCCTCTAGCGGTAACACGGTACACTAACAGCACATTTCGACGTCACACCGTAACGTTTTAATGTTTCTATGGCAACTTCAGCGGCTTTGATTGGCCACAGTTTAGGTAGGCTTGCTGGTACTGTACCTCTTTACCACAATTGCATAATAAACCATAAGCAGGGATTTCATTATACAGGCGAAACCTTTATGACTATGATTAGATTTAAATTTAAATGACATATCTACAGTGGGGAAAATAAGTATTTGATACACTGGCGATTTTGCAAACCTGCGCAGAATGGAGAGGTCTGTCATTTATTTTTATCGTGGGTACACTTTAACATAATTTTTTTTAAAATCCAAAAACACTCTGTATGATTTAAAAAAAAGTAAATTAGCATTTTGTGCATTAAATAAGTAGACCTATTTGATCACATAATAACCAGCAAGAATTCTGGCTCTACCAGACCTGTGTCCACACAATCATTCAATCACACTCTAACCTTTCCACCATGCCCAAGACAAAAGAGCTGTCTAAAGACATCAAAGACAAAATCTTAGACCTGCACAAGGCTGGGATGAGCTACAGGACAATAGGCAAGCAGCTTGGTGAGAAGGCAACAACAGTTGGAAGAAACACAAGACGACTGTCAATCTTTCTCGTTCTGGGGCTCCATGCAAGATCTCACCCTATAGAGTAAGGATGATACTGACAAAGGTCAGGAATCATCAGGAATTGTAACACACTACAATCCTGTAGAGATTACAAATGCTAGCTCCATTTAAGAACATGAATATTTAACACAATGCCATATATTTATACCCATGCAGATCTCATGAAAGAATATAGTCAAATAATTGCAACCTGTATAATTGGCAAAAAAATACTTAATGTAAAATGTTCTAATGTTTTAAACACAAGACAGAAAGAAGCAATCAAGAAATGTAATAAAATTAAATCATCAAGCAAAACAAAAGAAAGCCTAAACAAAAATAATAAAAAGGAAAAAGTGAGAAGCAAGAAAAGATGCAAGAAAATTTCAAACAAGAGAGCTAATAAAAAAAAAAGAAAAAAGGAACACGTTAAGAAAATAAACCATGGAAGCAAGGCAGCCAAAAAATAAAGCCATCACAAAATGAAAAGGGGAAAAACAAGAAATCCAGTGTGCATGAAACAAAACTATGAACCCCTTTTCAATTGAGATTCCCCTTGTTACATAACCCCAGGCAGTCCAAATCCCACAATAATGAAATATAGGGGTTTATGAACAAATGAAGTTCACGACATCAGGTTTAAAGCTGTTTTGAATCGAACTTTTCACAAATTATTGAATATGAGGTCATTGCTCTCTCCACTTCCCCACCCTCATGTTTTTGTCCACCCAGTTTAAAATGGGTCATTCATCAAACATTCCTCACATTCATCCTCTAAAACATTGTTAGCTGTAAACATTGTTAGTGGTTCATTGAATGTAAACAGGTTAGGAATCAAAATAGCAAATAATAGAACACAAGTGTACTGCATGGCATATTGAAAGTAATTAGTCATTGTATGCATGGTTTGCAGAAACATCATTGAGATTACCCTGGGGGAGGCCATGATTTGATCCAGACTCTGATTTTACATTTGCTCTGCCCATAACTGCAATCTCTCCGGGTCTGCAGAACATCTGCATCAGCTTACAGTGCCATGTGACTGCTCATAGGTCGCTCTAACAGAAAATTCCTCTTATGACCTTGAATGCATGCGATTGATAATGTGATTATAAATTGTTAAAATGTCACGCTTTGTAGGTTTTACTTGTAAGAATTCTATTTGACCATGTAGAGCGACATGGCATGGTTAAAGTGCATATAAATTCATGAATAAAGGCTAATATACAAAACTAATTACACAAATACATATATGGCTTGCGCTACTGAAATTCCCTTCAGCTAAATTGGGATGCATTTACATTTATGTCATTTAGCAGACCTGTCCTGTGACCTGATGATCTTCCCACAGCTCATATTTAGCACAATGTGATGTATATAAGCCTTACTGATTAATAACACCTTATTCATAATTTACTGTATAACTGTTAAGCTACCCAGCTAAATGAAGTACCGATCAGTGCACAAAGCTGCTAGAAACTTTGCCACTGTCATTCCAACATTAATAACATTAAGTCACTGACACCTTTCTCCTTTATTTTATTAATTGTATGAGGTATGTGGGATTAGATCAAACTAAAGCTAAGTATTAATTCCTGAGATGGAAAAAACGAAACAAAGTGAGTAAAAATAGGAGAAATTCTGTATCTGTCTCTTACTCTCTGTCTGTGATTCTACAGCTGATTCCACTTGTGTCTATTCAAAGTGTTCTGTTTTATCACTGCATACCCTGGGTAGGGTTGCAGAACTCCGGGTGTAGTTAGAGGTACACCATGAATGGGACACCAGTTCTTAAAATGCCACTGCATCCCATGCCCTTTCCAGTAGATGCTCTTCATTGCTGAGTCACCAGGGCTACATTTTGTCTTATAACTGTTCTTTAAGAAAAGCAGATATCACTACTGAACAAATTCTGACTGATGTAAACTAGCATACAATTTTAAACACAGTAAAAGATTCATCCAACTGCTATTATCGTCTGGTGTTTATAGGAGACTGCTGTTGGAGCAGCTGAACGCTATTTAACATTTGTTTTAATTAAAAAATATATACAAGGGTTCAAATGCAACATACAACACGATGTAGCCTACACTATATGGCCAAATGTATGTAGACACCCCTTCTGTATAATGATATCTGTTCATTTAGCCAAATTCTCTACGACAAAGGTATTATAATAATATGTATTAATATAATATAATATAATAATATGAGGCATACAGTTTGGGTGGTGCAGTTACTGAACCCTGTGTTGAATGGGTTGAAGGAGGGTAGAGAGAATTATGAAATGCCCAAATGAGCAGCCAGAAGTGACAGTGGCAAAACCTCATGCTATATAGAAATATGATTCTTATTCTGTCTAGTTCTGTCAAACTTGTGGTTTCTCTCAGTCCCTCCCTTTCACTCCCCCTTGGTGCCTCTCCCTCTGATTCCCAGCTCCCATCCAAATAAGAGTAAGCAGAGAGGGCAAGAGAAAAAGGGATTGTTGATTAGTAAATGTTCTGACTAAAGAGAACCTTATTTTTTATGCAGTGAAGATGATATTTTTAGTGTTCCTGTATCTGCTGTTTGGTGAGTACCTGAAATGTGTGTTTATACTCTATGTATATATATATATATATATATATATATATATATATGATCATTAATGTTTGTAAATTTATGCATACATTTAATGTGTAGGGTAACTGAACATTATTATTTACAGTTGGATCACATTTTGTTTTTATAGTATTCTAGATATAGTTACATTTTTACAACATTGATGAACTGACAGAAATAAATAGCAGCATGGGCACTGAGTAAATACTCAAAAATGTTTATACTTATTCTACAGGATAGACAGTGTTACCACACACTATATTTACAATACATTTAAGACACTTTCAAGTCCCTCATACTGTAGGTTTAAGCACCAAAAATGCAATTAACGGCAAGTATTGTCACATGATTTTGACAGTCCTAGTATTCACTAATTGATACTTATTTTGCCAAATCAAGGAAAGTAAATTAAGCACTGTATTTTTGCACACTATATAATTTGTATAATGCTATAGAGGTGGCAAAATACAAATTATGCACTGGACATGAACAGGGACATGGGTGAGACCCACAGTTCCACAGTTTTTCTTCTTTCAGTTTTTTAATACTGCATAGACATTTCCTATATTTTCTGGTTATACTGTAAAAAAAGAGTGTAGGAAATAATTCTATATGGCCATTGTACTATTGTTAAATCTTATCTAATGGTGGTAGTATTGTATATAAATCCTATGATACTGGATGTATGGAACATCTATATTTGTATTTATATATGAATATGAGATGTGATGATGTCAAGGGCTAGGATACAATATTTTCATCACCCACACATTTTCTCTCCTGTAGCAGTGGCGGCGCAAGCAGGCACTTTGCCGGGCTCGTGCAGTTTTAAGGGGACTACCTGTGACTATGTAACGGATTTGGCTTTTCACAACTGGACTCTCAACCCCAACGGTAAGGAACAGTCTGTCCTCTATAAACAAGAATAACTTCTATGAACAAATACATGTGGAAAACCCTTCCAGTTTAGCCACATTCACTGCCTAGAGGCTACGAATATGAATACATTTAAATTACATTTAGTCATACTGCAGCAGATCTTGCTGGATCCAATTCAGGGTCACATGGAGCCAGGCCTGGGAACCGACCCAAGACAGGATGCCAGTTCAGAGCAAACGCACACATTCACTCACATTAAGACACTTTAGAGACACCAACTTTCAAAATGTCTTTGTGACCCTAGGTTTCTACCCCCTTAAAATATAAGTTCATAAACTGTCTGCCTTGCCCTCATAAAGCATAAAGTCCATAAAAATGGTTTGTTGAAGATCTTGGCTGGCTGGCTGGCTGGCACAGAACCCTGGCTATAACGTCTTCAGACAACTTTGAGATGAACTGGCATGCCATTTAGAGCTCATTACTTCAATTTAACATATGGACTAATATTCTGAGGGACAGGTTTTTTTTATTTAAAATGAATATGTGACCTGAAACTAGGGAGGAAACTGGTTTGAGTAGCAACTATGCCCTCTGAGCAATTACATGTGGACATGATTGGCTTAGTCTGAAGTGCATCAGGAAATCATTGCCAGGAATCATAACAGCTACCCCTACCCTGTCTTACAATGGACTGGTATCCTGTCCATGGCATGTTTACGTCTGCATTTCCCCTTAGGATAGGCACTACAGTCATATTCATAACTATCATGTTCTTTAAACCATCTGAAGAAAATGTAATTTAATTTGCAATATAGCTTTGATGCTCATACAAAATCCAGTCATCCCAAATGTTTATTTGTTGCTCATGCATGCTTCAGCTGTTTCTCTTTTAAGGCCACAGCATGATGCATAAATCTCTAACCGGACGCCATTCCAGTGCTTAGCTAGTGTCACGGCACAGTGTGTGATGCTTATCCAACAGTTAGTACTGCAGCATCTCATGTTTATTCTTAAGCAGAAATGTTAATGTACCCCACTCATTCAGAACGGTTTTAATGTACAACGTAACCACAGACTTGCTAATGTGGTTTTAAAGATACAACATTAGTTGCTGCTATTATAATACACATGAATGAAGCACTTAGCTTTAATGTTAAAGGAGCAGCCATTTCAGATAAACAGAATCACTTCTATTAAACTGCGATTTGTTTCCACGGAGGATTTAGTTGTTTGAATTAACATGGACATTAAAACATTAGTTTGAATGCTACTGAAACAGAGGACATTCGCCTGGTCTGAAAATCTTGCCAATGACTTATTTAAGCAAAACAAAGTTTTTATTTAAATTTTTAAAAATGTACAAAGAATTAAGTACTGAATGTAGAAATGACTAAATGCCTTACAGGTCTGCCCCATTTTAATGTCTACATTGCCTTCTGTGAATCACAGTGTTGACAAAAAAAACCCACTGACTATAGATATATAGTTTATTATAAAGACATTTTGGCTACCATGATTATAAGGGCATTTTTATTACAATGGAACTGGCACATACATGTACAAACTCCATTTACAGCTTGTTACAAATAAGCAGCGGAAAGTTATGCACTCAAACACAAATAACTTGCTCCAGAAATTCTCTCAACACATAAACAGAGTTAGAACAGACGGACTTCTGAGCTTATTCTTTATTTCCTGCCTCTCCTCATGGATCTGCAGAGTTGATTGTTCTGTTCAGTGTTGTTGGCGTGAACTATTGGAGGTTGTCGTTCCAAGCCACATTTTTATTTCCTATTATAATTTATTGTACTTTATAAAACCCGGCCTTTAATGCAAACATTTGTTGATCAGATAGACGTTACACAGTGCACACTTATTATTATCATACTAGTATTATCATAAATGTAGGAATATATTTAATAATGAAATGACATTGACAATGACATTCAGTTTGCACCTCTGACTAAAATCTGTTTTGAGTTTGTTATGTTCTCTTTATATCTGTGTGTGTTGCTCTCTAACTTCTTCAGACATGCCAGTATATGGTGGTTTACTCTAAAATGCTTCTCATTGTTAATACGTGAATGCGTGAGTGTTGGATGATTTAACGGTCCTGTCCAGATTTTGTTTCCACCTTGTAGTCTGTGTTTTTTGGGACAGGCCCTGGACCATAAGCGCATTTGATAAGTTTATGTATAAATACCCCTGCTGTGATACTGCTGTTTATTCTTTTATTCTCTCCCGAGAGCACTCGATCTCCGTGGGCGCAGACAGTCGGGGGAAGCAGGAGAAGGCTGTTTTGCTGGGTCCAGATTTGGAGCATCTGGAGTGGAGCTGCCTCCAACTGGTCTATCAGCTTACTGGTAGTGGTTCACTTCATATTTACACACGATCCGAGGGGGAAAGTTTTGACTACACACTGTGGTCGGCCAGCATACCCACTGATGGTTGGCTGGTTGCCAGTATAGACCTGAAGAACACTACTGAAACATATAAGGTGAGAGATGGTAAATGATGTCATACTAAAACTATTCAGAATATATTATAGATATTCTTAAAATACTGAACAACTGCATGAGGTATTTCTTGTGCGTTGTATTGGTATGGGTGTATCACACAGCCCTAGATCCCACTACTGAGTGCTGCTACTCAATCAGAAAACCTATGGTACCAGGTGACTAAACACAGCCTGAATTGAAAGCTCACCTCCCCAGAGACAGGCCATGGACCATAGTGGATCAGAGGTAGAGCACTGATTGACAGTGCTGAGCCTAGGACAGGATGGTATCCCACCAAGGTGAATGTTCAGGTTATGCTTTGTGTTGATGTCTCACCTTACCAGAGGCACCAAAGTCTCAGTGTCCCTAGATGTGGAGTCCATGGATGAGCATAGCATAGCTGAACATATTTCAAGTATGTTCAGCTATGCTATGCTAACATAGTGTGTAGACAAACAGCTGGACTACACTCTTTGATAGTACAACTAAAAAGTGCATCTATGTGGTAAGTGGAACTGATAAAATGGGAATTGTGTGTAGAAAGAAGTATGTATACCTAATAAAGTGATCTGTGCATGTATATGGATTCATGCATTTATTTTAACTTATATGATGAGAACTGTGTGTTTCTGCTCCATAGCTTGTTATCGAGG
Organism: Parotocinclus haroldoi; assembly: GCA_034779995.1. NCBI lineage: Eukaryota > Metazoa > Chordata > Actinopteri > Siluriformes > Loricariidae > Parotocinclus > Parotocinclus haroldoi. Next base: position 24,987 of record JAUZST010070291.1, on the reverse strand, counting down.
GCAGACCTGGATCAGTCGCAGATAGCAGTGTGTCCATCCTTGAGATCACCATTTCAGATAGATACTGCATAGGTTAGTAGCCCAGATAAAATTCTGAAATTAATAAAGTTCATTCTTTCCCAGAAACCATTTCATCCTGAAATTGCACCAGTTAAACAAAATGAATGTTATTAGTATAACATAATTTTGTATTAACTTGTTCTTCATCTCTCATCCATGGAGTAATGGACCCATTACTGTTAAATCACTGAATCTATTTAGTGTTTAAAAGGCTTATTTTTACGCACTGTTGTGACCCTATGACTGACTGACAAGCATTGGGGTAAAGCTGTGCCCCAGTATGACAAATATTCTAGAAACACCAAGAAGGCTCACATCTTATTAGTGCAATAGTATTATGATTTTTTGGAAGATTAATCTAATGATTTCAGTGCTTTCATATCACAATACCAGCTCTCCATAAACTTACAACATATTAGCATGTATAATATAATAATGCAAACATTCCACAATTCTGCTGTCTTCATTAGAAATATTTGAAGGTGGCCTTTAAACAAGATGTTTAGCTTCCCACATCTTGGGTTACTACTACTAAGAATTCCCAAAGGGTTCTATGTGACTGGCTTTAACGCCTTTTTCTTTTTTAGAGTGTGATTTTGAGGAATCTCACTTGTGTGGTTACACGAACCAATGGAATGGCAACGTCAACTGGTATGTGGGGAGAGGAACTCTAAACGGGCCTACGTATAGCGTCGGACTTGGTATACCAGACCATAATCAAGCTTAAAAATGAATATATGCTGACAAGTTCTTGCTCCCATATACTTAGCTTCTCAACAATTAAAGATAAATGTAGGCCAGTTTCTCTCCTGTTGTATATACCCTACCATTTTATTGTAGAGCCAAAATAAACGTCATTGTTTTATTGCTTCACTGAATGATTGGTTCAATTCCCAGGCCAGTACATGTATGTGGATTCAGTCCACTCCATAACTCTCAAGGAAGTGGCCACGCTGGTGTCCCCTATGACCACGCAGCCTATGTTGGGTTGCTTGAGTTTTCAGTACCAGCAGGAACACGCGGAGGGTCACCTGCTCTCTGTGTACAGCAGGGACCAGGTCGGACAGTACGTTGAGCTCTGGGGAGCAGACCAGCCTGAGAGCAACCTAGTGGAGCATAACGCAGAAACTAAGATATGGATACCTGTACAAGTGGCTCTGAGTGCCCCCTACCCAATACAGGTAGACACTACTTTTACTTACTATACATCACTAATACTTACTATTACAAAAGACAGAGTTTATTCTTAAGTTTTCATATCACATCATATTTTAAAGGGGAACTCATTATAAATGTTTCTACCTTCCTTACAAATTAAAAGTTTATCTTGACACCAAGTATTTCAAATAAAGACAAACATAAATGGTAAGTAAACTGTACTCTGTGAATTTAACATGTAGGTATAACAAATACACATTTTCACATTTGATGTATTCATTTGCTATACACACAACACAATGGTATGGAGGATATGAATGTCAAAGTCCTAGCCAAAGTCTAGTGTTGTTCCAATCGACTGGCCACCGATCGTTATCGGCCGAGATCCGTGACAAAGCATGTGATCTGCGTATGCCGATCAATGCCTTTTACTGCCAATCACAAAAACCAATCACCTATATTTTGCAGCCAGCAGAGGCCCTGTGTGCAGTGTTGTGTCCCGACCCCCTTTCCTTTACACTGTGCAGACGCACGTTGGCAAATAAAAAACAAAAATGTCTGCCGTGTGGAACTTTTACACGGTCTCTAAGAGTGATTTAAAGTTCGCATCCTGCAAACGTATGCAACGAAAAGATTTCTCGCGGGGGAAGCACGTTGAAATTATTCAAGACAGCTCATTTCATAAGTCATTTAAAGAACAAACACTTTGCGGAGTATGGTGTATGAATTTTCGAGTCTCACTGTAGAGAATAGAAAGAAAGCACCCGAAGCAGTAACAGTCAGATGACAATCAACACAGCCCACACTCGCCAACACTCACCCGTATGAGAGTATGACAGTCAGAAGGCTGAGCAAATATCCCGAAAAATAATTGAATTGGTCGGGTTAGATGACCAGCCTTTTTCATTGGTGGAAGAAGAGTTGTGCCGGCAAGTATTTTGTGTTTTTTTTTCTCTTGGAAAAACTCAGTAAAAACAAGTTTTTGTCTAAGATAATTTTATTGTTCCTTTTTTCCAGATTACGTAGCCAGTAGCACTCATCATAACTAAACCGAAATATTTAAAGCCAGTTAACGTGATCGGCATCGGTGATCGGCAGTGATCGGCACTCATGGGTGATCGGTATCATGAATCGGCAGCATAAACCATGATCGGAGCATTCGTAGTAGTTTCAGTTCTAAAATCTGATTGGTTGAGTCACACATGAAGTCAGTATACACGCACATGTGACCGCCTCAGATCAACAGACTTCTGTGTTACTACATTAGTGCAGGAACATCCCCTGGTTCGGCCATAGCAACCCTTATTAAGTTGTGATGATATATGTATTTATGCTTTGCTGTCTCGATCTAGGTGTTATTTGAAGCATCATTTAACAGTCCAAAAGGGGGATGGCTGCTTCTTGATGACATTTCCTTTTCACCTGAGGTCTGCGGTAAAGAAACGGGTGCTGTAATTCTGCATTTTTTTTTAAAACATATGCCTGTTAATAGGCCCAATAGAACTCATGGTTAAGACTTTTGTGCCATTTGCAGAGGCCAAATTCGATCCGGTGGTGGCAAATTGTGACTTTGAGACAGACTTCTGTCAGTACGCTCAGAACATGACTCAGCAGGATACATGGAAGAGAGTCTCAGTGTGGCCCAATATCTACAGACCAGGAGATCATACGACAGGGAGAGGTAGAATTGTAACTGTTTTGTTTGTTTAGCTATAATGGACAATGCAGGTTGTCAAGATTTATGTTATATATTACAATATTTAAGAGGTGACATAGTTCACGTGGAATTTTAATGCAAATGTTCAATAGCTTGTAGAACAGTATTCTCTTATCTTACTTTGTAAAGCTTATCCAACAAGACCTTAGTAGAATGTTGCTCTTTCCAAGCTTCTGTTGTAGAAGTTGAAGTTGGCGCGTTGTGTAAAACCTAAATAAAAACAGAATATGATTATTTACAAATCCTTTTCAACACCTATTCAATTGAATACACTACAAAGATAAGATATGTAATGTTCAAATTGATAAACTTGACTGTTTTTTGCAAATATTCAATTTGATGCCTGCAACACATTCCAAAAAAATTGGGACAGGGGCAACAAAAGAAAAATCTGTCTGGTGAGTGTCATGATTGGGTATAGAGGGAGCATCCCCAAATGGCTCAGTCGTTCACAAGCATGGATAGGGCGGGGTTCACCACTTTCTGAACAACTGTATGAGCAAAAAGTACAACAGTTTATGAACAATGTTTTTCATCGTGCAATTGCAAGGAGATTCCGAGAATCTGGATAAATCTCTGCAAGTAAGCGGCAAGTCTAAAAACCAGCGTTGAATGCTCATGGTCTTTGATCCCTCAGACGGCACTGCATTAAAAACCAACATCATTATGTAATGGATATTACCACATGAGCTCAGGAACATTTCAGAAAACCACTGTCAGTGAACACAGTTCATCTCTCCATCTACAAGTGAAAGTTAAAACTCTACCATGCAAAAGCAAAAGCCATAGACCAACAACACCCAGAAATACTGCTGGCTTCTCTGGGCCCGAGCTCATCTCATCGTCCTATGGTCTGACGAGACCACATTTTAAATGGTTTTTGGAAATCATGGACGTCGTGTCCTCCGGGCCAAAGAGGAAAACGAGTCTCCGGATTGTTATCAGCACATTCAAAATGAGTGAATATCTACCAAGTTTATCCATTTGAAATATCTTTAATGTAGTGTATTCAAATTTGTAAATCATCTGTTTATGTTTTACACAGCATCCCAACTTCATTGGAATTGGGGTTGTTTGTGGTTTTTTTGCCAATTTTAACCATTAGCACTGTTAACCTGACAGGTGCTGGAACCCCCCCCACCCCCACCCCCCACGCCGTTCTAAAGAGTGAGCAGAAAAAGCAGAATTAAAACAGAAAAACTAAATTAATCAGAATAATTCCTTCTGTCTAAACAGGCTCCTTCTTGCTGGCATATTCACGGTTGATGTTGCAGTCTGGCTACACCACTCAACTATTTGGCCCTCAGTTGCCTGGGAAACAAAAGTACTGCTTGAAGTTCTTTTACTCTCTCAGGGGTTTTAACCCCAAAACAGATGAAACCCTGGCTGTGTATCTGTATGACACAACAGAATCAAAGGGGGAACATATTTGGACTCAGGTTGACAGGACGAGGGACATCTGGATGCAAGTGGAACTCAATATCCAGAGTGAGATCACAACGCAGGTGTGGTTTTGTATCATGTCCTGTAGTTTGAATTGCTTCTTATGATGGACATTATATGTTTTATGCTTACTCATATTATGCGACTTTCAAATACTGTGACAATTCCATGACTCCTATTATCGTAAATCACTTTGACTGAGCGTTCTGTGACAGCACAAATCTTATTTGTGTGGTTTTAGGGGTTTATTTTTCCTTATTCTAGCCAATTTGGTCTGCCCAATTCTCCAGTCGTATGACATACACCTCGCTGCATGCGTGTCCCTCAAGGGAGAAGGCCTCTAATCCACTAAATGCTTCTGTACAGGCCATGACTGCTAACTGCTTCTATGGAGGACTGTGCTGGTGTGTCCAGAAACCAGGGGTTTCTTGGGTTTGAAGTATTCAAAAGTTGAATCAATCTTTCTCAATCACTTGAATTGGTACTGTTGTGATGTAATTGGTGACAACATTTGTTACGATTTGCTTTTTTTTGTCATAAGGTACTTTTTTGGCAGAATAATTCTGCTATATTTTGAGTGTGGCTTTGTGCAGGTACCTTGGCTGGTTTACGACTGTAGTGGACAGCTGGATGACAGCTGACATTCGTCTGCATGAAGTTAGTTCACAGATGGTTAAATAAGTTAGTTCTCGAGCAGCCATCTTTTTATTTACTTAATTCTACTATTGGTTCCCTTGTTGAGTCTTGGTCCTTTTTCTTCCTTACAACTTTTAGGGAGTTTTTTTTCCTTGCCACTGTCACCCTAGGCTTGCTCAATTTGGGATCGGTGTTTTAAGATGATATGTTTGTAAAGCCGCCTTTAGACCATGCTTCATTGTAAAAAAAAGTGCTATATAAATAAATCTGACTTGACTTGATGAAGTTCAACCACTCAAGTTCATTGACTATGGGAATTATTAAACAACACTGCATATAAAGTACAGCAAGTAAAACCAGTGCAGTGGGTAATTTTGTCTGTTTTTTCATATGTGCATTGACCTGTTTGTTTCCTATTTGTTTCCCACAAAGGTGGTGTTTATTAGCACTTGCAAAAACATTTTGAACTGTGCCTTCGCCGCCCTTGATGACATTAGCCTCAGACCTGGGGATTGTGAGCTACCAGTAGGTAATTTAAGAATTAAAGTAATACATTGTCAAGTTAATTCATTGTTAAGTTAATTCATTCAAAACCAGATTTTGGATAGTCAAAAGGTATAATATAGTCACCTGCATGAAATTCTTTGCATATTGTGATACAGGATCAGTGTCTGTTCCATCTCACTGTGATTTTGAGAATGGACTATGTGGATACACTCAGAGCAAAAAGGGCAATGCAGCAAACTGGGTTCTGACCAGAGGACCTACACCGACTTCCTACACCGGACCTAGAGGAGATCACACGACTGGCTTTGGTTTGTTTATTTTCCTTTAAACTGATATATTAAACACATTGCCTACAAAGGGAAACACTGTAAAGGCAGTTTTATTTAACCTGTTTTCTTAAAATGGATGTATTTTATTTATGGAAAGAGGTACAGATCTGTAACACCGATGGTACTCAATGGTTTGCCTTGCATAAATTATCTGCAAAACGAATTGTTAGCTAACCACAATGAAACAGTGTAAAGTATATACAATTATTTATGTAAGTAGAATGCTTTATGCTGAACATTAAAATGTGTTAGAAAGATTTAAAAGTTAATACTCTCAGAGTTTCGTGTTCGCTTCAGTTGAAACGGTTGTGCTGATGCACTTTGGAAATCAACAAAATGTATAATAAATGGTGGAATTGTTTGACAGACGCCTGTCACCATTGAGCGTACTCCTGTATTAAATATATGAGTTTTGTGATTGTTCTAATGTTTATAAATCAGAGGTCATGTTTTCTTATCTTTAAGGTCATTATCTGTACATTGAGGCTTCACAGATGCTGTCAGGGCAAAGTGCTCATCTTGTGTCCATAACCCTGCGTGGTCTGAGAGAGTCACAGTGCCTGCATTTCTTCTACCAAATGTATGGTTCTGGCACAGGCCAGCTTAGAGTCCTGCTACGCTCAGAGCAAGAGGACAGAGACAAGATGCTGTGGCTGCTTGATGGAGAGCAGAGCATCTCTTGGCTCAGAGCATCAGTGACTTACCAGTATGACCATCAGCACCATGTAAGTGAAGCTATAACCCAAGTCAATTCATCTTCTATTCAATTGATGTTTATCTTTCCCGTCTTGATTCAGATTGTGTTTGAAGCCACCAGAGGGCCATCAGTTAGAAGTGATATTGCGATTGATGACATCACATTTCAAAAGGGACCGTGCAAAGGTAATACATTTGTATTGCAGGTTATATATCAATTATAGTGTAAGGGTTAATATATGTGTGCTATAACCCACAGATGCCGACCAGCATGTGTAATAAGGTAATGCAGCTTGCCTTATATGGTAACAGTGACATCCAGCAGTTAAAAAGACGTGTGCATCCAACAAAGCAAGTCAAATCATTTGGTGAAATAAACTTAGAAAATGTGCTTTATGAGAAATTGATTATACAGTTTTAACAGGTTTTAGACATAGCTGTATTAGACATATTAGACATAGCTCATTTTTTCGCTCATGTTCAATACATTGTTGGAACTGGTTATCGCGTTTGTCATAACTATTGTCTAATAAAATTAACTATTTTGTACTGATGATATTACACATAATTATGCTGGAATATCTGGAAACTATATCTATAGCCATCACCATTTTTGTGAGTTATGAAACTCACTTTAATATAGAGTGTAAAGCAGAAAAACACAGGTGGAGAAAAATGACATCAAGCAAGTTAAATGGCTGCTGGTTTCACTGCAAAATAAAGAAACTCTCTCAGCTTAGTAGAGCATGCAAGGCAGGATCCAAACCCAGATAGGGCACCAGTTCATCACAAGGCACATGCAGACACATATACAGTAATTTACATTGGGACACTTTAGAGACGGCAATTGTATGATGGTGCCTGTAGTGAATTTTCAGGGCGTGCTCAGCTATACAGGATTAAACTTTCTATCATTGTTGTTATGGTGTGCAGAGCAACATTTTACCTAGGCATGTGATGCCCCTGACTTGGGCTTTATTAAGCTGATTGATACCTGTATTTTGTATAACCAGATGCTTAGCCCTATGATTTTAAGACACTGTTTGAGCATTAAGAAAACAATGATATGTGAATTATATGTTTGGCTGCTTTGTGGGCTTGACAATAAAGCTATTTCTTGTTGCTAATCTAATAACTGATTCATTTCTAAGCACCGTTTATTAAAAAAACAACTATTTTATACAAAACGTCCACACCACGGGAATAGAGGCAGCTGGCGGCCTCGAGCGTGAGTGACTCAGCGAGTCACGTGGTAAACTTTAGCCAATCCGGGGCGGACGTGTCTTCAGCACCGGCGCGAAACAGCAGTAAACACGGCGGGCAGGAAGACAGAGTTGAAACATGGCGGTGCAGGAGAAAAGGAAACGAATTAGCCATGTTTTATCCAACTCGCAAACATCTAACGGTCAGCTCACCTTACCTTGCGTTTCTCAGACGGATGGAGGAGGCGAAGGGAGGCAACGCTTTATGGAAGGCTCTATTGTCCGCATTACTATGCAGAACTTCCTGTAAGTACATTTCTAACATCGCATCGCCTCAGGTAGGTGGGTTGGATTTTCAAACCGCACCTGTTTTCTTTCTGTGATGTGATTGGTGGACAGTATTCTCCTGTTAAACTCTGATTGGCTAGGAGTTCTTGTACGGCGCTTGAATTGCGGAATACGGGTGAGAAAGCAATCTGCCGTGTAAGCTAGTGTAAGGAGTTTAGAATTAAATGCATTGTAAATGTTTATACGCAGCATTAAATTATATTCAGCAGGTATTTGTTTGAATTTGTATATAAAATGTTATATATACATATATTATGTAAACGCTGAGATATTGATTTATCGAAGTAGGACGTTGGAGGTAAATATGTTTAGTGCAACAGAATAAAAAACATTTTAAATGTTAAAACTTCACTGAGGTTCATAGTTTGCCCATAGAGCCACTTTCATAGTTATAAACTCTTTTGTCAATCATGGGTGATGAAGTTATGCAAACTAAAACGTGAAATACATATTATCCTTACTTAAAGTACAATATATTAGCGAACTAGAAACGTGCTTAATATTAGGTTTTAGCAAGAAACTTAAATTGGGTAGTATTTTTATTACTAATCATTGGCATCTCATGCCCGCTTTCAATATTTCATCTGACTTTACACCACTTCGTTTTATCCTAAAATGGGTCATGAGATTACAGATGCAGAGCAAGAAATGTGAGATATTCCCCAATGCAAACTCTCTAAAGAGTTATAAACAGAAGTTCAAATCATTTTTTTTCCTAACTAATTCTGTTCCCTATTGGCTAACAGTTCTGTATAATGTACAGCAATGAATTGGGGACTGTTTTGTTTGATACAGCTTCTAAGCTGTGCTTCATGGGCTCAAGCAGCGAAAACTATGATTAACGGCATTTTAAAAAATGGTTGCTGTTAAAATGTCAGCACCTATGTAATCATCTTTCTCACTGTTGACATGGTGAATGTATCCTAGATAATTTCCGTCCAGACGTTAATGATATTCTATGTAGTAGTGAAACTCTAATCTTTCTTTTTAGATGATGACTTTTGACAACAGCAATTTATCCTGCTATGTCACATCTCAGTTCATTTAACTTAATTCTCATCTATCTAACATCTTTTCATGTGGTTTCTTAACAGCACATATGATCACTCAGAGGTTTATCCTGGACCAAACCTGAACATGATAGTGGGAGCCAACGGCACGGGCAAGTCCAGCATTGTGTGTGCCATTTGTCTTGGCCTAGCAGGGAAGACGGCTGTTCTGGGAAGAGGGGACAAGGCAAGTGCTGGAAGCGATTATCCGTGTTGCTGCCTCCACGTACAACCATCCAGTGGCAAACTTTACAGATATTCTTTGTTCATTTTAGACAATGTCCACTCAGAGGAAGGTGCTCCCCATTTGCTCTTGCATGTAAAGAGTAAAGATCCCACCCACTTCACTTAAGTTAAACAGTGTAGCTTTGTCAAGGTGTGTGTGATCTATTAATGCTTTAGTATAGACAGTATAGCCGTATATACCATCATATCACCCAGGCCTGGGGTGTTTTATCAGTTATGGTGTGTATGTTTAAGGAAATATGGGCACACTTAACCATAAACCTTTCTTCTGCATTTTAGTCTATGGCTGATTTACTACAAAGCATAAATAAATTATTATACTATTATTATTATTAAATTCAGGTCACAATATTAAAGAAAGTCTTTTTGAGGAAGGCTTTTTTTAGGCACCGTCTTTCTTGTTAGTCATTTGAACAAAGGCCAGTTATAAAGGACTCAATGTTTTTGTGTGTTTGTACATTACAAGTGGTTGAAATGTTTCAGCATTTGTATAATTCAGGTTTTCAATCAGATTTCTCTTTGCTAGGTTGGCCTGTATGTTAAGAGAGGATGCAATAAAGGCTCTGTGGAAATTGAGCTGTAAGTATGAGTCCATACAGCTTGGTATTTTCTCTGGACACTGTAGAGTTCATTTACTTTCCAATGTGAAACATACTCTTTGTTCTTTGTATTCAGACACAGGGCTGCTGGGAACTTGGTTATAAACAGGGAGATAAATGTAGAGAATAACCAGAGCACGTGGATGATCAACGGCAAACAAACAATTCAGAAAACTGTTGAAGAAGCAGTGAAGGAGCTGCAAATTCAAGTCGGAAACCTGTGCCAGTTCCTACCTCAGGTCAGTGTTTAAGTGTCCTGCTCACAAAAATTAGGGGCTACTTCAAAATGAAATCTCCTGTCATTAAGTATGTTTTATTTTTCTGAGCAGTGTATTAAAGGCTGCACATCAGACACGCAGAACATGTAGTATGTGCAAAAGTGGAGATTGAATTGGTTTTTGATTTCTGTTTTTAGCTTAAAATGAGGGAAGCTTTTGATTGGTTTTATTTGTTCTGTAGACATATATATATTTTATATTTTCAAATACCTCACCTCGTGGCATTTTTGACATGCATGTGGTGAAACAGATTAGATTTCCTCCTTTTTTGTTGTTGCTTAGCTTTTGCATAGCTTACATATTACTGTAGTTTATTGTATCTGATATTTTGTAGCATAACCACCTCCACGCTACCCGAAGTCGCTCCCCTTTTTGGGACAATCTCCACCTCCACAGAACCACGCTCCGTCGTATCTGTTGCTTTGCCTATGACTCAAGTACTGGACGTACACCATACTCTGTGTACATGGCGTTACGTAAGCACGTCGGAATGTCATGATACGGAGATTTTAATATCGTTAAAACAATTATACTGGTATTATTGTGACTGATACTGTACAGCACACCCCTAACTTTATTCCCATATCATATTTTATCTAATAGTTTCTGTGAATGTCACATAAATACAGCTCTTTATTAATACTGCTGTACTAATGCTGGGTGAAGCCTCACTTTAGTCACAAAACAAAGCTCTTTGTGGCATGAATTTCACAAGATGTTTCACAAGAAAAGTTTCCTCCATTTTAACAGGATTACCTCACGCAAATCCATCAGATTATTTCAGCAGCACTTTCATGCTGTGAACCACCTGTTCTTCTGGTGCTTTGTTTTAGGCTCAGTTATCAATTTGGAAGATGGTTTGGTTGTGGGCATGAAGGGATGCACATGGTCAGCAACAAAACTTAAATAGCATTATCAGGCCCAGAAGTGTGTGTGTGTGTGTGTGTATGAAATGCCCTGCTTCATTAAACTACAGTAACCATCCTGGACCATCTCTCTGCCTCAGCAGTAATCTGGATTAGTCAGGCCAGACTATGTTTGTCTCGTTGTCCAGGTGTCTGGTTTGGGTCAGTGTATACCTGCTTTATGTTCTTGACCGACAGAACTGGAACCCGAGGTGATCGTATCCTGTTGTAGCCCATCAGAACCAGAATGCTTTTCTTTTTGCCACAATTGTGTAAAGTGGTTTATATTTATATACATATATGGTTGTACCTTATACAGGAAACTGTAGGGAAACAGATTCCCACTTTCAAGAATATGTTCCTCATTAGAATTATCCTGTGGCCCTGCTGATTCCTCCTCCTGTATTATACAGAGAACAGAGTCTTTTTATAAGGTGCACCACCATGCACATGCAAGTATGAGAGCACATACTTTCTTCTCTCTGCTGTTTCTTCTAGCTCTAAATAATATAAAATAAGCAGTCATTACTTCAAGAATACTTCGTTATAAAAGTGGTGGCTGTTGGCAGTAGGGCTGGGGTTGAGCTCAGAAATTACAATTCTATGGTAATGATCCACTTTTACCTGAATTCAAATTTTAACATATTTACATGTATAGAAAGTAGTGGATTTGAGAGCAGTGAACACAAATTTGAAGTAAAGTTATTCCCTTCATCTTCAACAGAGGGCGTTCAAGCATTTACAGTATTATTATTTACAGAGGTGAATTGCTGCCACACACAATTAAAAAAGCCCTTCGGCATGATGTTGTTAAGAGAAGGTATGTCTTAAACAGCATAATTATGTCATAATTTGCAAAAGTATGTAATTATAAAGAGAGAACTCATTAAGGTATAACTAATAATTGTTGCATAATTATGAGAAAAGTGTCTAGCTAACTAACAGTGATTCGCATTTTAGCAAGCTTATATTTATTTATTTATTTATTTATTATTTATTTATTTTTTAAATTATTAATTTATTTTTTTTAACAAAATAATTTTTTTTTACGTTTGTATAAACACTGATGAATTCTAGGCACACTAATTCTAGGAGAACACGAAGGCACTTGGTAACTTACACCAAACATAAAGTAACACTCTGTTAATTCAGTCATCTAAGTCATTGCCAAAACAACAGACCAATAGTTTGTTCACGTTTCGCGGCTCGAGTTGTTCAGTTTTTCTCACAGATCCCTTACTGGGTTACAGTAGATGATGTTCATTATTTGTGATTTGATACTGGGAGTATATCTGTGAAATGATCAATTCTGCTATTTTATCTGTTCTTTTCTGTATTTTCTTTGTACACTGTGCTCAGACTCGGAGATAATAAAACAGCTGGCAATGTGCTTATCATTTGAACATGTTAAAATAAATTATAAGGCATCTAAGTGATTGAAATGAAAGATGATTTGAAATTTTTTTTTTATTAAAGCTGAGCCTGCCTGCATGTCATTCATGTTAGTACACTGCTCACAAAAATGAATACATGAATATGAATACGAAGAGGATCCCATAAGAACTGCTGGAGAATCTGATCCTGTCCATGTCCCATCACTGTCAGGGTGTTTTGGCACTCTTGGGTGACCATACACCCTACTGAACAGTCAATACGGGGGCACTCTCGTCCAGTTTAACCTGCTTCTGTTCACTTTATTAATCACATCACTTGCTACTCAATCATGATACTTGAGTTTGCATTTCATTTGTATAATCAAACAACTTTCTTTGACTTTTCATTTGATTTTTTTAAATTATTTTGTTTAATAACATAAAATCAAATGCTTCTGTTTTGTAGAGGTTCATATTGATTATGAAATCTCCCCTCTTTTTTTGTGATCAGTGTATACCATTGGGGTGTTTAGCCTCGGCAGTGGATGCACAGCCTGGTTGAGAAGCAGTTACTGTAGAAATTGAGCAGACACGTCATGACACGTATGATTTTTGCCGTTTTTTTAACTGTCACAAATTGAACACTGATAAAAGGAATAATGGGACGAACCATTTGGAACTGATACAAGCATTTCTCGTTTCCCATCCCTAAGATAGACATTCAGGATCAGGAGAATAACTGAGCAAATTCATTCTTTCTCACCTAGCACTTTTTAAAAAGGTCTCAACTTATTTTATCTCATTTTCTATCTCTTTTTTTTATTTATTTATTTATTTTTTACTTAAGTTAAGAAATAGGAGTGGATAAGGCATTGATTATGCAATCATTTCTGATACCAATTATTTCTCGATATTCTGTTTTCTGTAATCAACTGTTTACATTTTAGTTTTGATAGCCCCAGTAGACCGAGATAAGAACCAGTTCAGAAGGACGTCTACTTTTACTGTTATTTATTACAGCAGAAAAGTGATTGGAGCAGAGGATTTAAATGTCTCATATTGTGGGAATTTGGATAATGGTCCTGCTGTATTTGTCATTTGTTGTAATGATGCAGGTGGTGGAGGAATATAACCAGAGAGAGAAGGAAATAAAGGACATGGAGAGGGATCTGGATGAAAAGACAAAAGCTTTGAACACCTACAGACAGAACATTTCAGAGGCACGGACCTTCTTTAACACCTCACATGAACATCCCATACTGTGTGAAAGCTCCTGTGCTAACGCTCTTCTGCATGTTCATATGTTCTACCCAGGCTAAGGAGCGCTGGCTGAACCCACTCAAGCAACTGGTGGAACAAATTAATGAGAAGTTCAGCGACTTCTTTCGCTCCATGCATTGCGCTGGGGAAGTGGACCTGCACTCTGAGAACGAGGTAGGACTCGGCTAGACAATCGAAATGGGTCAAAAGAGAAACGTTCTGCTTCCGCTATAGAGTTAGTGTAAGAACTAGTTTAATAGAGAGGGAATCGTTTTATTTTGCTCTGATCACAGTGAATAAGGAAGTTCATTTGTTCGTATTGATTGTAATTAATTCCCAAAGTATTTTAAATAGGACTGTATGGATGCAGCATGACAATGTAGATCGGTGGTTATGTGAGAGTTCGATTATGCGGATACTTTACCATGCCATCTGATGCATTTACATTCTTTGAACAGCAGAGGGCAAGATCATACATGTTCACAGGAACATATGGGTCGTCTTTTAGTTCCGAGGGAATAAACATTCTTTTTGTTTGCATTAAATTAGTAAAATACAGTTATTAGTATTTTGTATTATTCTTCAGAAATGAAAAAGGAACGTTTTCACTCTATTACTTTAAATATGGTTCTGTCACAACAGAACCTTTTTGTTTACAATTTGAAACATCCATTTTCAGTCGTTTCTGAAGTCTTTTTATGGGGCAGCATGTCCTCCCCGTGTCTGTGTGGGTTTACTCCGGGTACTCCGGTTTCCTCCCACAGTCCAAAGACATGTGTGTCAGGTTAATTGCTGTCTCTGAAGTGGTCATTAATGTGACTGTGTGCGTGAGCCCTACAAGGCTAGAGTTGTTCCTGCCGGGTGGGCACCGGCTGGCCTGCGACCCTGTTTTGATTAATCGGAAGATAATGGATGGATGGATAAAGTGTTAATCTGCATCATTATGCTTCAAAAGTGTCTTCTGTTGATTGTGAAATGATTAATTTAGAGAAACTTGAACTGCGTAATGTCATTGAATCGAATTGTGAGCACACAGTTACACCCCTAACCTAAATTACGCGGGCTTGTTTTTCTGTTTGTACAGGCGCCATAAGAATTGGCACCCTTGTTAACGTTTAAAATGAAATAAGTGTTGTCGTTAAACCGGATTCAACTGGACTTAAAAAAGAATGCAATAATAAGGAAGGCAGGTTTTTGTGGTAGTTACTAGGAAAGGAGTGACTTAAGTGGGCGTGATAGGAAATAATACAAAACGACCAACAGAGAACAACACTGATTCGAACCCACTGTTTATATACGGATCCCCTCTAGATCTGATCAGTAGGTCTGGAGTCGAACCCTGAAATGATTAAGTGTATGCAGGCCACTCTGGACCGACCACAGGCTGTGACCGGGCTCAGTGGGGTTACTATTGCAGCTCAACGTTTGTCATTTCTCCTTAAAAACAGTGTTTTATAAATAGTTGCAGTAAGCATGACCTGTAGGTTTCAGGTTTTTCGCTGTAGAATTTGCCTGGAATTGCTGAGATACTTTGGATTTTAAACTGGAGTGCTTTGTGAGCTCGTGTGTCCTGTTTTACAGGAGGAGTACGATAAGTACGGGATCCGTATCCGGGTGAAGTTCCGCAGCAGCACTCAACTGCATGAGCTCACCCAGCACCATCAGAGCGGCGGTGAGCGCAGCGTCTCCACCATGCTCTACCTCATGGCCCTACAGGAGCTCAACCGCTGCCCCTTCAGAGTCGTTGATGAGATCAACCAGGTGTGTTATCTGGTCACACTCTCTATTCCGTTTAATAATGTATCAGCACACAGCGCTTACATCATTAGGTCAGAGTGTGGGCGGGTAAACAAGGAGAACATTCACTAAGTAAGGAGCACATGTTTGGTAGCGTCAGCTATTAACACGGCCGGGGTTTGATTACATCAGCTAGTTTCTTTTATACACACACACACACACACACACACACACACACACACTACATCACGCCAGTGTTAGCAAGATCTGCATTAAACAGACGGCTTCATCAAAAAGAGCCGCGGGTTTTTCTTTACTGAAATCAGTCAGGTGTTTATGACGGAGCAAAGCAAACCAAAGTCGCTTCCCTCTCTTAGAATTCCTTTCTGTAATTCTGTCGTTTCTGTAAGATTGACATTTATCCACAGTGACTTACAGAAGTGCTTTATATTCTTTTTAGCAGACGTTACCTCATGCCTGTACAAATAAGAAATAACCCAAGAAAGCAAACTCAATCCTGTTAGGATTTTCACTCGGGTAAAAATCATAAAGAGTAAGCAATTATTTCCATCTTATTTCAAATTATTATCACATAACTCCAGTGCTGAGTTAAAAAGTGACTCTTTATCCCCGTTTGAAGTCAGCACGAGACCCTTTAATACCAACTGAGCATTGTTTAAACACCACAGTCTACCTGAGTCTCTGTGCTGACCTCGTCCATTCTCCCATCAACACACCTGCCCCAAAGCCCAAATCCCAGTACTCACCAGATCTCACTCCAAAGCTCTGAGGACACTGTGCCATAAAGAATTACAGCAGTTCTGAGGGAGTTACGACCCAGATTAGAGTGGCCACTGAGTGTTTAGTATGACCTGAAATAAAGCACAATAATTCATGGTAGTATTAACCAGTTTTATCAGCTGTGGCCTACACTGGAACTCCTGGCCTTCTTCTTAGCTTAAGGAGCAACAGAATCACTAAAAATGGTAGAAAACAGTTAAAATAAAAAACTGTGCTCAAACTCATTAGGTATCAGTTCTTTCTCACTCTCACTCTCACTCTCACTCTCACTCTCTCACTCTCTCTCTCACTCATGTTTCTGGCTTTGTTTTTCTACACAGGGTATGGATCCAGTGAATGAGAGAAGAGTGTTTGACATTGTGGTAAAGACAGCATGCAGTGGCAAAACCTCCCAGTATTTTTTCATCACACCTAAGGTAAGTTCATGTTAAATGAAGTTGATGAAATTTAGAGGCGTCTAACTGATTCGTATGTGCCTGTCCACAGCTGCTACAGAATTTGAAATATGCAGAGGAGATGACCGTGCTTTGTGTTCATAATGGTCCCTACATGCTCCCACCAAACAAGTGGAACGAAAAAGCTTTTATAAGACGAAATAAACGTAACCAGTAAACCCACTCACATAAAACAATGACCTTTCATATCAAAACCACAACCGTGCCTGCTTGTTTTAAAAAGCCTTGTCCATATTTATAATCCACAAACCAATTGTTTGTTTGCACATTTTTTTGTTTTATACAAAGTGTGTAACAGTTAATAAAGTTTTGGAAAGAACTGTGAGAATAGTAAATGTTTTTTTATAGTAATTACTGCAGGAATCGTTTAAACTGGCCATGAGTGAGCTTTTAACAATAGAGCTCATTTAAGAGACTTTTATATATTTATATATATATCAGATCACACTGTTTTTATTAGTATTACTAAGCATTATCTCGTATTTATATAGCGCCTCTCACAAACACCATTATTTACCATCTGCTGCACTGAACCAGCTCTGAGGGGACCAGCTTGGCAAAAGGTTAAAAACTCCTGGTCTAAAAACAATGATTCAGATTCCGAATTCTGCTCACATTTTTCTTGCCCATAAATTGTTTTTTTTTTTGTTAATAAAGGACTACACAGCTTATAAGAACAAACAACAGAACGTTGTATTTATTAGTTACTAGTTCAGCAGGATCAAGTCTTAATTGCTGCATCACAGTATTTTGTACAGGGTCCGACCAAACAAGATCATTACAACAAAAATACCTTTGATTGCAAATGTTTTACTTTAATAAGGAATGCATGTACCATGTAAATTCATTTAACAGCCTAACCTAGCCACTAATAGTCATACAACTTTCAAAAGAGAGGAAAGTTAAATTACTTCTATAGAGTTATTTCTCATTACATCTCTCACTTCTAACCTGCCTCCTCCGGTTGAGTCTCTCGCTTGGTAAGGAAACGATTCCAGAGTCATAAAGGTTTGTTTTAGTTTTACATAACGTCCTTTCAGATAAGCATCAGAAACCACAGTCCATTATAAAGAGCATGTGTGAGATTAGTATCAGCAGTTCATACACCAACACTGAACCGTTCCCATCAAACCAATCCTCACTGGTCCCCATACTGCACTAAAAACACGTCCTTAATTAGCTCCTGATAAATACCACCAGTAACGTCTCGTTAGATCTCTGTACATAATTTTATTTACATGATACAATTTTGTTATGTTGGGTAACAAGAGTAGATGTAGCGCAATACATATAATAAATATAAGGATGGATTGTTGTACAAACTTGCATAACTAAAACTGAATCGACAGACGGGTTTTTTTACTGTAAACCGAACACGAGGCTTACAGAATGAGAACGGCACCGGCAGCCCGACGGAACCAAAGACTGAGCAAAATCTAAAGACGTCGTCCAGGTATTCGACTAACGGGGTATTCACACAAACACACAATACTCAGGCATCCCTTCACACCATGGTGGGGCAGTTTGAAACATCATACAAGTTTCAGCACCTGTTTAAACAAAGCATGTGACACTCACTCCACGTTACATACACACACACACACAAAAACAAAAGCTCAAATCATGAAAAAAAATTAAAAAAAAAAAAACCCAGTTGATTACAGAATTGATTAAAAGACTATCGGCATGTTTCCATCTTCAAAATAAACTAATGTATTTAGTCATTATTTCACTAGCCATGCAATTTGCCCTTTTAAAAATCCAAAACAGGTCACAACAGCCCCACAACCAGCTTGTTAAAAGTGAATGTGAAAACAGAATACAGGCCTGATGAACCCTTATCAGTTTCTATTTTGTGCTCAACAAAACAAATGCTTTTACTGAAACAGCTACCTTTAAAACCAACATGGCTGTTTTGACGGTTCTGAGGGGGAAGTGTTCGATTCTCGTCGTTCTTCCTCACTGGAGAACGGAAAGAAGAGAGGAGACAGACTGAGGCCCAAACATAGAAGCCAAGCTAATGCTATAAAGGCTAACTCTAAACGTTGGGAATCCCACTTTGAAACATCTTCAGACTAGAGGGAAGTGTTACAGAGCGTCCGTATACTTTTCCATTTTTTGTGCTACATGAGCCAGCCATGCACTGTTGTCCTGATGGCACTCGAGTCAGGGCGGTAACAGTCATATGAAGTCCGGTAGGCTACAACATGCCCATCCTCAGCAGTGTGAGAAATGGACCGAAAGACACAATCACAACGTTTTGACAATCACAAAGATGCCCAGCCTTTTCAACACAACAACGTCAAAAGCAGAGTCTCCCCAAAAACAGACAAGGAGATTAACCCCACCCCGTCCCCCACGCTTCAATCCGAGATCATACACTGAAGACAGGAAAAGATCACTCATGCACCGGCTGAATCCAAAACACCCCCGTTTCTCCTTGCAGTCATGTTCTAAAAAAACAAAAAACAAAAGAGGAAGAAAAAAAAAAGAAAATAGTCCTTTAGATCGCAGGTCATGTGCGAGTCCTTTTTGTCTGATCTCTCCCAGGTCAAAGGATGAAAGCTGAACAGAAAAATGGGACGTTTATATTCTCTGGATCTTGTCAGCCACCACTACAGGATTCTCTTTGCGGATCTTGGCTGCGGCCTCGGCTTTATAATCATAGGGGCAGTTGTGCTTGTCAGAGTAACGGTGGATTCCGCAGAACAGGTTCCCACAGCGGCAGTCGAACCCTGGTGACAATCAACATGGAGATCATTTAGCAAGCAGCAACAGTTTTCATTTGCTGTGACATGAGCAGCACAGTCATACTGTCCCTGTTCTTCATTTAAACATTTAAGTTCATCATGTTTCATTTGTTTCTTTTTTAGTTTGGTTTTGATTGCACCATCGTTCCCTTTAACGGCCAAGGATAATATACATCTCATGCACGTCTATACGTCTTATATACATCTCATGCACGTCTATACGTCTTATATACATCTCATGCATGTCTGAATGACAAAGCTTATACAAGCCAACCCTTGCGACAGCTGCTTACAGAAACAAGAATTACAGTCAGAAAAGACAGAAAATGTTCTATTCACAAAAGGTACAGCCATACCGCTCAGAATTTAGAGTGACCCGTTAACCTAATGCATGTCTTTAGAATGTAACCCAGAGTAAACTCATGTGGACATGGGGAGGACATGGGGAGGACATGCACCGGCAGAGTCCTCAGGTAGGATTGAAAAGGGGATCTCTGGAGCTGTGGTACAACCGTTCTCACCCCAAATATAACTAATTAGCAGTCTGGCTTATTAGACGGCAGCTTAGAATGCATTGTCAAAGCAAAGACTGGCCAAATGCTTAAGGAATCCATTTAATATTCTGAACTGAATCATCACTTCAGTCACCGTTATAGGCAGCGTGCTTACCTGTAAGTCCAACCTTCTTATGGCACATGAAGCATCGGTTTTTCTTAGGCTTGGGGGCTTCGGGGACCTTCTCTTCCCCCCTGACTGCCGTGTTAGCCAATGAAGATGATGTGGGCTGAGTTACAACTGTAGAGAAAAACATAAGCCTACATTAACGTCACATCAAGGATCTTTTTTTAAACAGAAGAATATATGGTAAGTTTGTTGTATAATGTGATCTTTGCATTTAAACACGATGTACTGACGGATATACAGGACAGCAAGCAAAGCTTTGTTTGAACACGTGGGCCATTTCAGACAAGGCCTATCAGTTTAACACAAAGTGGTCACGCTATAGTTATGGGTCGAATCCAAATTTCACTATTTACACAGGATACCGTTAGCCTAGGAGGAACACGGATGAGGGTAAACAATTGTGAACTGTAAATTTATATGTCTCTTCATATTAGTGCGACAGCACATTCCAACACACACTTCCCATAAAGTTACTGACCGGGTTCAGGAACTTCTACTTTAGGTGCTGCAACTTCCTCTTCACATGAAATGCTCATCTCAGTCATCTGCTGCGTAACAGGAAGTGCAGCAGTGGCTCCGCTCGATGACTCAGCTTCACTAGTAGAATTATTTAAAGTGGCCTCAATTATCTGGATTGCAGAGGCCTCTGAGGTAGGACTACTGGTTACACTGCTAGAACCTGAAAAGCCAAAAAAAACCTCAGTTATGGGGAAAAAAAAGTGTTTGGCAAGCAAGAGAATAAACATGATTAAAACAAGACCAGCCACAGCATGGCATGTTCCTTAGTAACCATAATGAAACTAGAGAAATAGAAAAGAAAACAAAAGCCTCTCACCCATGGCACTAAGAGGACTGACGCCTCCGTTATTCTGTCTCGTTAGGTGCTCTTTATAACAAACCGAGCACATGCCATTAGTCCTAGGGTTTCCATAGAAGCCACAGCCAGTGGTGCAGAGCATGGGAACAGGGCTTTGGTTGGTCTCCTGGGCCATCTCGCAGTCTGTGGACAGACATAAACAAGAGTAAAAATGGGGATAGAAGTATGGTGTGCATCATGTGACAAAACAGGAATATTGAACAGGGAACGGTTTGCGGGTCTTTTCTATCTTAGAGACACGGTTTTATTACAAGCATATAAAAAACACGTGGAAAAGTTACGATGACATAATCATAACAATGCCATATTTCATACTGCTCTCCTTTCAGCACAATGAGTGATTCTTTCTAATAAAACACAGGTTAGGTACACAGCTCAAACAAGGGACACAGAGGGTTCAACAGCCTAAAAGGGTCGACTGTAGCTTAATCCGTTTACTGGCATGTGTTTGACCACGCGCTTGGCACCGGCTTGACTCATTCACACCATGCAGATCATGTGGCATTGTGTTAACCCGCCCCGTCACCAAAAAAAAAAATTATTTAAAAAGTCTCACGCTCTTAGAACATGTGCATCATTTATACTAAGCAATTCACACACTGCAATCACAACTAGAGGCTGAATTCTATATTCAACATGATCTTCTGAAGTACACGGCTATAATTATGTTCATGGTGACAGGCTGATTGTTACTAATGCAGAATAGCGACAGCGCTTTAATCTGGGTGAGGCAGAACTAGTCTGTGGTTTAACACACAATGTCCTCCCAGCAGGAGACAAGGAGGTGAGAACAGTTGGTCAGAGGGATTAGAACATTCTGTGCAGCTGGGCCAAACAATCAGGCTACAGCGAATGATATATTCTATCTCTGTAGAGACAAAGACTTAAAGGGAAAAATTAAAGTTAAGACTACAGACAATGCTTAAATGTAACTTCTTTATATTGGAAGGTCACCTCATGAAACCCAAATTTCAGGCCTGTAAGTTTCCTCTTTAAGCCCTATAAGAAACTGTCCGGCTGTTGGAAGTTGGACAGAAATGTCCACAATCAGACAGTGCAGCCACTTAAAAAGTCCCAGGGTTTTACAAACACTGCGTTTTTCTTGAATTGAAGGGGCCACAGGTTTTCTCCAGAAAGCACACGTGTGTGCGTGTGTGTGTGTGTGTGTGTGTGTATGCCTGTTGACCACAGCAATGGGAGGGGCTTAGCTCGTGTCACAAGGGTGTAATGTGACGCTCTGAGCTCAAACACACCTCTAAACACTACATGTCCTGACTTTAGCTATTTATATCCACTGCTGACGCCTCATCTTGACTCGTTTAGATCAGAGTTGTGTTTGGGTAGCGCCCCCTCCCTTCTGCACAAAAGCAGAGGCGTTTATTTGGATAAAGGCCAAAAAAGGCAAAGTCCATGAAGGATTTGGGTTCAGGATTCTGGATCGAACCAAAGCTCACTGCTTTTCAAACTACGAGGCTTACTGTTACTTTGGTGCAGAGAAGTTAACTCGATAAGTGCACGTCAGGAAGCAAACACTAGTCGGTTTACAGAAATATACACAAATATATTAGCGAGTAATTACGCCATGTCCTTTCACAAAGGAGCGAAACACAAATCTTGAGGGACCATAGACAATTTAACCTGTGACAGAGCTCAAGAGGAGAAAAAAAAAGGAAATTAATTAGTTTTGTTTACTTTAGATTGTTGCTATGCCATGCAAAGCTTTACTATCACCTCCAGCTATTATGCAACCTTACAAATCATCACATTCCCACACACAACGAAACGACGGACAAATCCCAACAACTGCAATTTTATTACATTACATTTTATTAAGCTCAGTGTGTTTAATGCACACATGCTGTTAGATACTATTTTAATAAATGTGGTTGTGCAAAGGTGTTTGGGAACCACTAGCTTAGACGCCATGTTGATTTAAAAACCGTTAAATGAGCTCAAGTAATTATATGTCAATTTCAGTGACACCCCCCCTTACACTTAATCAAAAGCGGGCATCAGGTTAACCCGAATACAGAAGCTTGATCAGGAATGGTCAGCACTTGTTCAAAGGGGGAACAGGGTGAAAGGGTTAAGATATGCTAATACCCAAAGATGTCTTATCCTAGGGTCCATTCATAGGCAAAGTTATACTGGGTCATTACGCTATTGCTTACAGAAAGTCTAACGGTGACTGTGTGTGTGGCGTTGTGTAGTGTGACTGATTTACACACTTTGCAATAGAAAACGTGACTAAGGCTTACATTAATCACGCAGTAACCTAACTGTATACACACCAAAACAAAACCATTCAATAGATTTCTGCATATTATAAAACAAAAGACAGCCCATGAAAGCACTGCGTTCCCAAAAGTAGAAGAGCTGTAACAGATAGTACTAAGCAAGTCTACAGATAATACTAAGCACAGTGAAGAGGATTCGTTTAGTCCTGATTATGCAGTCTTATACGTAGCAGCATTAGCTTGGTAAAGCTACAGACAGCAGGAGGCCCGAGTCTCTTTAAATCCACTGAGTCATGCTAACTGGAGCAAATAAAAGCTAACAATACCTCCAAAGAGCACACGACTACATTACTAAAAACATACCAAATAAAACGATCAGGAAATGAACCATGCGATCCCTGATATGGATTTAGTCCGAAAGGTTTGCCGTATTGAGGAGAATGATGCAATTATGCGATTTATTAACGTTATTCTAGGAGCAGCTTTTGTCTCTTCTTTGTTCCGTACTCTTCCTGTTGTTTGGAATGAACAGTCTCGCCTATAAACGAATGAAACTAACTTTTCTCAGGGCAAAACTTTTATATGACATCGCTTTTAGAATCGTGTACCTGAATACCAAGTAAGGATTGTCAAGAATTCATCCAAAGCAACCTTTAATGGTCACCATGCCGAGACACGTACCGGTGCTACAAGGGCTAAGCAAAAGATCAGCGGCTCCGTTTCGATACAAAACCACTTTAATAAACAACATAACCGACATTTGTTACCTACATAATATGTTATGTGTTGTATGTTACCTACATAAAGGGTAAAGTACAAAAAGTCACTTACAGCGTTTTACATAAACCTGTTATTGTTTGGTAACCGAACCACCACATGCAGTTGGCTCGTGCTAGGTTTGGCTATTACCCCTTATTCAAAGAAAAACAAGTCGAATTTGATACAAAATCCTGTAATTCCAAATGCTAGACAGGGGATATACTTTACATAAATATACTTTAAGCATTAAACATTCCGATTTCAACACCCTTTCGGTTACGTTTCAATTCGAATAAACAAAACGACGCCTGGAAGAGGCTACATCCCAAATAGCATGGTACCGAGCTAAATAGTCCAAAATAAAGACACGGGAACATACCCCACATCTTAAAAAACACTAAATACTATTTAGTACGATAGAATGTTGTTTGGGACGCGGCCAAGGTTAGTACCAGCTAGTATTAGCTTACCATATTTGGTTAGCTCTGTAGCTAACGGCCAAAGGAGGAACTAAAGCGTTCATTGTTAGCCTGAACTCAACAAGACATCCGTTTGACATTTTATATAGCTTACGATTTTATTTTGTAACCAAATTCGGAAACATTGTAATCAAATGTACAATTTAAAACGCCAAAATGTCTCAAAGGGGGAAAAACCCAGGCTGGGTCCCAAATCGAGTGCTAACATGCTACGTAGCACTTAGGCTGACCGGCAATACAGTTACTGTGTAGTCGCACTATTTAGTGTAGTAGGGTTGATTTGGGACGGAACCACGGCAGAGATCAAAGCGACACGGTTTAACCTACGCACAGTGACTGTGGACTCACCTTATTAAGCAAAACAACACAAGGGAATGCGTCTTCGTGTAAATTGTTGTACGC
>JAUZST010070280.1:1190-21921 GCA_034779995.1 Parotocinclus haroldoi | reverse complement strand
TGTGTGTGTGTGTGTGTGTGTGTGTGTGTGTGTGTGTGTGTGTGTGTGTGTGTGTGTGTGTGTGTGTGTGATTACAGGATCAGGAGCATTTCTCAGAGGATGATGAGGATGAGGTGATAGAAAAGTCGACCCAACCTGCAGAGAAAGAGAAAAAGAATACTGGTGAGTAAATAATCGTAGTTAATCGTAGTCTAAATCTTTTTTTTTTCCCCACAAGTTCACCTTTACTACAGAACTGACCCTGTATGGCTGTACAGATATTTGTAATGCTATGTAAATATTTAGGTGTTCCTTGTGTGTTTTGTGACAGCTCCAAGGCAGAGTTCCACAAGCGGTCCAGACACCGATCAGGGCCGAGTGCGCAACAAACTGCGCAAGTTCCTCCAGAGGAGACCCACACTGCAATCAGTCAAGGAGAAGGGTTACATCAAGGGTGAGGCTGAATTAGAACAGTGTGCATTATTAATGATACTGCTCAATAATAATGATTAATAATAATAATCAATAATAGCCCAGTCCCACCATGTCCGGGTCCAGTAGTGCAGTAACTCCCTCCATCATTTAGTTATTAGAAGACGATGTTCCTTCAATAGCTTACCTCAGGGAGTTTTTCCTTTCCACTGTCGCCCTAGGCTTTCTAAATTTGGGATTGGCCTTTTAAGATAATATAATGTTCTAAAGCTGCTTTGAGACAATGCTCCAGTGTAAAAAGCACTATAGAATTAATTAGGTCTTAAGCAGAGACACACACTAGACACTGGACTGGAATGGACTTGAGAGTCGACAAAACGAATTAAAACTATCTGTAAGGTATGATCAAGTAAGGTGTGCTGTAATGTGACAGACCCCGGGTCCATGCTCTTCTTTCATTTAATTTTATTTTTATATTTTACATTTTATTTCCATAAGTAATGCCACAAAGAGGCTCTGGACAGTTCCTAGTTCGGACGGGCCGAGATTTAATTTGGATTCTCATGATACTGACCTGGGCAGCACGGTGGTGCAGTGGTTAGCTGGTTCCTCCTGTGCATGTCCTCCCCGTGCTTGCGTGGGTTTTCTCCGTGTGTTCTCCCCACATTACAAGACGTGTGTTCGATTCATTGGCGATTCCAAAGTGCCCGTGAATGTGTGAGTGTGAACCCTACAATGGATTGGCGCCCTGTCTAAGGTTGTTCCTGCCTTATGCCCTGTGTTGCCAGCTAAACACAGGCCCTCCTGAGACCCTGCAATGAATGAATAATGAATGAATGATATGTTATGATGTGTTACAGTCTTTTTTATTGTATTACCTCTCTCACTCTCCCTGTTCTGATTATTTTCTTTCTTCTTTTTCATTAGATAACGTGTTCGGCTGTCACTTGGACACATTATGTCATCGAGAGAACACCACAGTCCCAAGATTTGTTGAGAAATGCATCAGATCTGTCGAGAGAAGAGGTAAGAGACGTCATTAGCTGATTGGACTGATGAATATGATTTTCATTTTAATTGATTAAGTGTTTATTGTAGAGAGCCTGTGAGATGGGAAGCTTGTGCAATACTAGACAAAATGATAAGGTAAAACAAATGTGATCATCACGACGGGTCAGCGAGTTTAGGATGGCGATCGCACAACTTTACTCACGTCTTTTAACAGAAATTCACTAGACAACCACTGCATAGACCCGGGTTTGAGCCCCAGATGCACTTTTAGGCCGACTGGGCTTCACAAAGGGAGAGGGAGGAGAAGATGGGGAGGTGGTCACCCCTGGAGCTGCAATTGTGTCCCCTACCAAGCCCTGCAATGGCCATGTGATGAATTTTGGACCTGGACAGACTTATAAGAACTGTGCAAAAGTCTTAGACCTCCACTAGATCTGATGTTTTAGAACAGTGTAATGACCATGCATAACAAATCAAATCAAATCGATCAAATTCAAATGATTTAGACTTGAATTTGTTGCTCCATAATCCTCTTTTCCACGGATACTCTGATATTTAGCAAATATTAGCCTTTCCCTGCTGAATAACTGTAACCCTTGCAAAAGGAGCATTCCTCATCAAGCTTCTTCGGACTGTCAAAAGGTAAACTTGGCATCTTGATGAAGCTCCTCAATTGAGGTTGCCCTGAATACCTGTTATTTAAATATTGCATCAAATATATTGCATTTTCTGGTTCTTTCTAATAAATAGACAAATAATTATATTTTATATATGGTCATTCCGCTATTGCTAAAACCACAAATCTAATGGTGGCCTAAGACTTTTGCACAGTACTGTTTACATTAGAGGGTGACACGGGAGTGGATTTTCATTCCTGTCCCATCCCACTCCCACAGGAAATAATCTGGTCCCATCCCAATCCTGGGTCAGAATTGGGTCCTTGTCCTGTCCTACTCCTGGTAAAATGACTCCCACTCCATCCCGCTCCCATTCAAAATGATTCCCGCTCCTGTACCTCTCCCATTTTTCCTACTTATTTTAGTTTTTAGGCAATACAATGAAATTTATTCTTATCCCCATTCATTTGTGGTAATATAGGGAGACATTTTATGCCTTAATAAAAATAAATCCTTCACTAAAGGCCACAAAACATAAATGATACACGGCCTGTGGTCCCTATAGTTATATATAGAGGACCAGCTGCTAGGTCCCTGTTGAATAAACCCAAACATAAAGTTGTATTTTACTCATTTATTGAGCAATTATTTCCTTAAAACATTAGGCATTGATTTGCCCAAAGAAAAAACTGCACAAAGCAAGAGAACTGTTGTCAACTAACAAGTGTGCATAAAAGCCTTACCTTCACAATTCACACACTGTGCCTGAGTTTTGTATAAAGAAAAAAGGACATATGAAGCTTTACAGATAAGTCGTTGCTTCTGACTTTTGAGTTGCAAATAAAATTTTACGACATCAGTTTCTGAGCTTGGCTGCGTCAGAAATCGCATACTTCCATACTATGCAGTGCACGAAAGCAGTAAAGCAGTAGGCGAGAGCATGTAGTGTGTCAGAATACAAAGTATGTGATTTCAGACGCAGCCCTTGTGCTTGTGTTTACTCCCTCCATTGCTGCTGTTCTATGAATTCCAGTGGGAAGCTGTGGCCGGAAGCACCATTGACTTCTGGGCCGTGTAGTTCTTTACAATTGCGTTACTGTAGGTTTATTAAAAGAAAAAAAACGACAAAATGGCGGCGTCTATTCTATGGTTATCTTTCGTCTTATTTATTGGTTCCCGCTCCCGTCCCAATCACGTGAGTAATACTTAAGTTGAGTCCCAAAAATGTCAGCCCCTAGTATACAGCCCCTAAAACACCAATGCTGCCTGTATGAACTAAGATGTTAATAGCGTGGAATGATGTGCATGACATGTTGAAATGTTGCTCCACCTTGTTCAGGTTTAAACATCGATGGCATATACAGGGTGAGTGGGAACCTGGCTGTCATCCAGAAGCTCAGACACAAAGCAGATCATGGTACGTACTGTTTCCAGCCAGCAGTCATTGATGTATTTATAGATTTGTAATGATACTCAGTCATACATCTCATTGGCTCTGTGTGCATCCAGAGGAGGATCTGGATTTGGATGACGGCCAGTGGGAGGAGATCCATGTCATCACTGGGGCTCTGAAGCTCTTCTTTCGAGAACTTCCCGAGCCGCTCTTCCCATTCAGCTTCTTCGACAAGTTCATCGCCGCCATCCGTGAGTCAATTAACTTGAACAAGCTACGGAAGGAACGACTTATGTGTTATTTATTATTAATTATCTATTTCTGAAAACGCTGAGCCTGACTGTAATTGGCTGTTAACAGGATATATAGTGTTAAACGTAACTATTGTTGTCTGTCAATCTCCCTGACTGTGTTTACATGCACATATGGTCGCATGGTCGCCTCACAGAAAGAAGGTCTTGGGTTCGATCCCCAGGTTTGCATGTTCTCACTGTGTCCATGTGGGTTTACTCCAGGTGCACCGTTTTCCTCCCACAGTCCAAGTTAATTACGCTAAATTGGCTTAATCCAATTGTATATATGAGTAGTCTCAGTGTAAAAGTTGGCTACAGATGTAAGCGTTTGTCTGTCGTTAAACTGGCTGGTGATGCTGATAGCTATGTGAAAATACAAAAAGAAATGAATTCATAAAACCTCCCAAACAAACATGCATAAACTAATTCAGTTTAGATGGCTCCACATTTAGCTTACATGGGAGTTTACATGCACTTAGATAATCAGGTGATTGTAATCCTTTGAGTTTACATGGCCCCAGCAATAATGTGAGTTCTTCTTTCATTCTTACAGAATGATGTAACATAAACGTCACACCTTAATAATTAAACAAGAATATTTGTAATTTCTTCGAGCATATACTGCATTTCAGTCTCCCTCAGTAACCCCAAATTAGTTTGGTATCCTGCATTTAATTAAAAGGTTACTTTTCTGGTCATTCATCCCACCTTCAGGTTTGAGAATGATGGATATATATATATATATAATCTGTACATATCTCCTGTGTGTCTTGCAGAAGTTAGTGACCAAAACCAGAAGGTGTCCTATATGAGGGATTTGGTGAGAGCCCTGCCTTTGCCTAACCATAACACAATGGAAGTGCTTTTCAGACACCTACGCAAGTAAGCTCATTGTGCTCTACCTTCATTCCCCAACTGTACTTGAATTTTGGGCTGTTCAGTTAACAGAAATCTTTCTGTTAAAAACACACTTTTCAAAACTGTCCAAATAGTTTAGAATCACGTTTGTGGAGGATCAGAAGTGCATATCTGTAGATGGTCTGGGACTATGACGGCTTAGTGGTCAACAGGACTACTGACTAGAAGGTGCAGGGTTCTAATTCTATCTCTTCCAAACGACATTTGATCAAGGCCAAAACTAAAACGGTTTGGGATCTAGAGAACTGGGATTCCTGGAAAAAAAAAATTCTAATGGTTTGGGATAAACAGTACTGGGATCCCTGAAAAAACTCAAATGGTTTGAGATCTAGAGTGCTGGGATCTCTGAAAAAACTATACTGGTCACAAAAATTAGGGGATATCTTAACATGTGAGATGTGTAAAAGGATTTAGGATGAAGAGAACTGGGATACTGGCCAAAAACAAAATGAGTATGTGGATGTCTGCCAAAGCAAGCTATTGAGAGCCCAGTACCTTACCCACTGCCCCATTACAAGCAAAAACCTTGTTCTCCAGTTCAGTTCAGTTCAGTGCAGTGCAGTGCGTCATAATTCATATGCAGGATGGTTATGTAATAGACTCCTTTATGTTCTTAGTGAATTCTGGACTGCTTACTGACCCTCCCTTTCATCCTGCAGGGTGGTTGAACACAGCGAGTCAAACCGTATGTCCTTCCAGAGCATGGCCATAGTGTTCGGACCTACTCTGTTACGGCCTGAGGAAGAGTCGAGTAACATGGCCTTCTTCATGATCTTCCAGAACCAGATCGTGGAGCTCATCCTCAGCAAGTTTAACGAGGTGTTCAGTGTGAGATGAGCCGTCCAGCCTGAGTGTTGCTGAAAGTCCTGGAAAAGCTCATGACACAGCTGACCACTGGATTGTAAAACTTACTGAGGTACTGAAGAATCAGTGGGAGTCAGCAACCCTCGTTTGAAATGCTCACTCAGGCCAAACGTTCTTAAGTCGACATGATCTCAGAGACAGATCCTGTGGATTATCAGATACTGCTTTTTATAGCTGGATGAACTGCTGGGTTAACAAAAAAGACCTCCAAAGTCTTCATATGTGAATTTAATTTAATGGTAGCCTCGTCGGGAGGGGGAAAGGGTCTTTTTTTGTCTTTGGAAATGGGCCAAGCTTCTCTGACACAAATGAGAGGCTCTTCGTCTACCTGTCATATTCGTGTGGATCTCGAACTTTTGGGTAAACTTCGTGACAAATCAAGAGTTTGCCGATAATCGATTAATGGATGCACCAAATGTGGAACCGAATGCTTCAATCAGGAAGCAGATACACACAGAACCTTCAGTAATATACTGCTCACAAAATTTAGGGGACACGTCGTAATGAAATATCCCCATTTTTGTGAGCCGTTTAGTAGAGCAAATTTGCTTTACACAACGAGGCTGTGAAATTACAGTTCCATGGATAATCCCTGATTGAAAGAGATTTTTGGCACGAGTGTGCGTGCGATATGTCGGAATGGGTGCCGGATGGTGTATTTAAAATTTTATTTTAATGTGTGCCAATTTGCTGCCTCTCAGATGGTCAAGATAAATAAATCTCCACACATGCTGTTCTTTAAGATACATATTTTAAACTGAAATATATGCTAACATGCCTTCTGTATTTAATATAATGATATAATATATTCGTTTTTGGCAGAACCCCTAGAAAGTTTACACTTTAAAGCAATTTAAGCACATAAAACACACATTTTTAACCCTCCCTGTGAACTATAACTGAAATCCATAAGTGTTCTTGGTACTTTTTGCTGTTGGTTTCCTATTTACTTTCTGATATTAGAACTTTTTTTTTTTTAGCTGAACGGCCCATGTACATGGTCGACACGTAGCTTTTCTACACACACATGAACCATTCATGTAATAAAGATGGGCATATTTTGGCAAATTTGGGGTCTGGTACTTGAGAAAAATCCTTTTACAGAACATTACCTTTACCTTTAGTTAATGATGGCTCATTGTCTTGCTTTATAAAGGGAAACTGTGATTGCAGGAAAAAGAAGTATTGTCTATGCAAAAATGTCGGATTTCATCAGTGCTTTCTACTCACCTAAATGCATTAATGCTGTTCTGGACAGTGTTCTAGAACAGAAGGTCACAAAGAATCCTGAGGGACTGAGGAGAATGAAGGTCAGTATGAGTGTAGCGTTTCCAATAACGTGATTGAGTGTAGATAATTATTTACAATTTCTGTTAGATTTATCAGCACCAAACACAATATTGGGTATTGTGTACCAGTATTTTTGAATGTTGCTCAAATTTACATCATTTATTTGTGACATTGCGTGAAAAAAGTGAAAAACACACAGGTTAAGCAACATCGTGTCAATCCCTACATACACAAGACAATCGCTACATATGCTATGACTTTCCCACTTCATTTATGTGTGCTGACCCCATTGCTGTTTCCACAAAGCCACGGTGTTCAGAATCCATGAGCAGGCGAGGTGTGGCATTGGTCTTGCTGAACTAACCATGCTCTTTCAAGGGACACCCCCATAGCATGACACACACTCACTCAATGCCTATTTTTTCAAACTCGATGCCCATTTTCCCCCAAACACATGCTAGAACAT
Source organism: Parotocinclus haroldoi (assembly GCA_034779995.1). Lineage (NCBI taxonomy): Eukaryota > Metazoa > Chordata > Actinopteri > Siluriformes > Loricariidae > Parotocinclus > Parotocinclus haroldoi. The sequence continues at coordinate 14,658 of JAUZST010070280.1, read as the reverse complement.
AGACTTTACCGACATTACAACTGTCTTCAGCCCATTTGGGATGAGATCAGGCACAAGTACGGATGTACGAATTTCAAGTTTTATTTTTTCAGGTGGCAGTGGAATGTGTTGAGTGACACATCTTATTTCAAAGTACACCTGATATGGTTCATCTGGATATATTTATAATGGCAGCATGACGGTTTCTCATGCAGGGTTATCTGAGGTCTCTAAGGTCACACACATTCGACAGTGGTTTCCAGCTACGCCCTTCATATACTGAGGCATGCCAGATTTGGCGTGAGGTGATAAGAAACAACCCATCATTGATTTGAGAGACTGAGCTTTTGGTCAATGTTCCCTTTATACACAATCATGCTACTCTAACCTGTTCTCAATTCACCTGTTTAACATGGAATGTTTTGCTCCATCTGAAAACTTTGTTGTGCATTGCTGACATCAATCAGAACCACCGAATTTGTTTATATATCGAAAAAACACTTACGTTGGTCAGCCAAAGTAATAAAAAAAGTCAATTCAAACCTGGGTTACACCAGTTCTGACTCAAGGAATAGAAAAATAAAATCTTAAAAGTATAGTTATAGCTATAGGAAGCTATAGCTATAAAGGATTCCACAAGATCTGCTGGATAATCTGATCCTGTCCATGCCCCATAGCTGTCAGTGTGTTTTGCCAGTTTTGGTGACCATACACCCTACTGAACAGTCAATGCGGGGGCACTCCCATCCAGTGTAACATACTTTTGTTCACCCACATGAATATATCACTTGCTACTCAATCACCATAACTGGGTTTGCATCTCATTTGCGTAATCGAACCACTTTTGACTTTTCATTTGCTTTTGTGATGATCTTGTTTAATGAAATAAAATCAAATGCTTCTTTTTTAATTCATTGTATATTCATATTCATTGTGAAATATCTCCTAATTATACATATACGAATAAATTAATAAATATCTCCGGATTCTTAAAATTTTCAGACTTCTTAAGGTGGGTAAGGAAATTGAGGGTTGCATGTGCCTACAGTCCAATGTAGAACCAATGTTTTCATTTGCCTGCCTTCTCTTTTAAATCAGTGTTTATTGGGTAGTGATTACCCATTGTCATGTATAGATCCATATAGATCATTTGAAGCAAGTAAGATCCTGCTGAGGAATCCCAAACACAGCTGTTAAAGATCTCATCGCATTAAGTCACATATGAATGCCCCATAATATGATTTCATCCCAAATGATATTTTTTAAATGTAACTTCATTTTGATACAACTGACATTGTTAATGAACATTTCATTGTCCAGGACTGTAAAGTTGCAGAGCTAAAGGTCCTCAAGTTTAGGAGGAATTGTGTGGAAGCGACTCTCAAACATCTTAAGGAAAGCACTTTGTGTAAACATTTTTTCTACCATTTAAGCCTTTTCTCATCTAGTATCAGGGTTTTAGTTTAGCATGGATGTTTTGTTTTTGTCGTTCCCTCCCACCTGTTCTGTGTGCAGTGGCTATTGTATTAAGTTTCACTATTTTACACAGGTTGTTGTTACTGCAGTCATTTAGAGATTTAGTGTTGGTTTGAGCCTCTTTATCTTACGCTGTGATTTACAGTACTTACATTTTTTATACACATTTTTTTTTGCAGAGAAAGCCAGTGGTGGCAATATTTTCAGCCATGCATCTATTTGCATCTTTCACTTTCAGTTGTTAGGAACGCCATTGTTCAACTATTTGAATCTTTCCTGTCTGTCAAGGTAAGGAATGTAAAACTTTCTGCCATTTGAGACACACCTTTCTGCATGAGAAATTAAGCAGTATCTACCAAGCTGCTTGGGATTTCTTTTGCAGTAAGTTGCTGCTGCTTTCACACGGACAGGCCTCAGTTAAAAGAGAACTTTCTGTAAACAAAGAGGTGGAGGCCGAGAACATGCAAGAGGACACTGTTGTGACACAGTTCATGAAACCAAGAAACTCATGGCATCTGTGGGTGCAGCTCGGTCAAAATGCAGACTCTTTTTGGATCAGAAGGAAGAAAAAGAAAAGAAAAGCTGACTGAGCAGTCTCTGCAGGTCCGTAAGAAAAGGAAGATGAGCTTAAGTGTGAGCCTGTCTTGCCAGGCAGGCAGATGCACTTGCAGAAGAATCTGAGGGCAAAGCTGGCTCCAAGATGGCTCAACTCCTCTCAAAGTAAAATCCCCTAAGAAGCACATACAAAGAAAATATTGCCCAACTCAAAACCCTTGACAAAGAAACTGATACTAAAAAAGAACTCAGACATGTGTAGGATGCGGTTGTATGTAGATATGTGAATAATTCTTTGGATTCTGTTTTAATATTGAATCAATTGAATCATTTTCAATAACTGAATAAATAAAAGTAAGATGTTTTGAGAATTGCTATGATCATTACATTGTTTGTAGTTTGTAGTAATGTGTCGTCTTAGTCTTAGATTTCACTGAGAATGGTCTCCCCACTAAGCCCCACGATGTGTATCCAGTCCTGTCTAGGTCTGGATAGGTCTAACACAACAGTATTGTATCCTTGTTTGTTCTCCATGATACATTAAGCACGACAGGACTTTTTTCCCCACAAGGTACTCAAACTGAAAACAGGACAGTAGCTTTAATTGACTTTTATTTCATACAGTTAAAACAAGATGGCACTAATCAACCAAATCGAATTATTTCTTTTAAAGTAATTTAGTGACTATCTAATTATATTCCATATCTTTAGTTGAATTGAATGTGGAGGCTTTGTCCTTTAATCCATTCAGCTGAAAATCTCACATATCGCCTTGCAGCACCCGCTGATGCACATACAGAGGGCCTCGCTGAGACACTCACCGAGACCCTCACAGCAGCCCTCAATACAGCACTGACAGCAGGACTCGAATGTACCTGGAACCAAAAAAAGCAAACAGACAAGCTCAGAAACCAAACAGCAACTGCAAATTAGTTTAAGAAAAACATTTTTTTTAAAAATCTCTCTTACAAATGAGCCAAAGCATTATGTCCACCGGATCTGCAGCATTGTTGGGTGGTACGAGTACAACTGACATCAACATAAATGCCTGCACCCAGGACTTTTCAGCTCCACAGGTCAATGTAAAATATCCAGAATGATTTCTCAATATTCCAAAGAGCGTTTTGTGGGGAAAGCTTGGCTTTCTGTTTTTGATTAGGTTCAGGTCAGGTCAGGTGACGATGGAGAAAAATCCATGACTGCTGTCATGTCACTGCTTGATTTTCTTTGGCTTTTATGGAGTAGTTGAAAGCTTTATGGAATGTTTTGGTTCATCGTACTGCCACAGACTGAATCGTTTTCCACAAGGGTCCATTTTCGTAGGGCTCTCAGCAATCCCCCCCCCCACATATACATCAACTTAAATAAATAAAATAGATATTTTATGTGTTCAATAATTGTGCAGAATTCTGAAGTTACTTTAAAGTTTAGATAATGAGTGAAGTCATTTATTTTACTTGCATAACACTCAGTGGAAGGAATACAGTACTTACAGAAGGAATACAGTACTTACAGAAGGAATACAGTACTTACAGAAGGAATACAGTACTTACAGAAGTTTTTACAACAGGAATTGCATGAGTCGCAGCATCGCTTCATTTGTTTTTCCTGATTTTCTGTGCTGATGGCAGAACACAAGATGCATTTTACACATTTAACTTAGATAACTTAAGTGTTAAATACAGAAGACATTTTTACTGCTAATGCTTTTACCTGTCTGAGCTCATTGTGATTTCTTTTTAGTGAGTTTTGTTGTGTAGCTGTGAGCAGAGGATTGTCCAATAGCACAGCCAGTTGGTGTGAAGTTTCCCTATAGTGGAGTATTACACGTCCCCAAATTAGGATAACAGACAGACAATTAGGAAATCTTTAATCAGATGTGTGTGTGTGTGTGTGTGTGTGTGTGTGTGTGTGTGTGTGCGCGCCCTGAGGTCAGTTAATATACTCACAAATCAGGAGGACCTTGATAAATACACTGAAAACAAAACTCATCAAGAAGGAGTTATTGAAACTGAATGAAACTTTATGTGACTGTAAGTGATTACAGTATTAGAGTTTTTTAGGGAAACTGTACTGTACTTGGGGTGGAAACATCATGCTTTGGGGTTGTTATTCTTGAAAAGGGACAGGACGACTGATCCATGTTAAGGGGAAGAATGAACAACGCCATGTAGCATGAGATTTTAAGCCAAAACCTCCTTGCATCAGTGAGAGCATTGCAGATCTAACATGGCTTGGTCTTCCAGCATGGCAGTGACCCCAAACACACCGCTTGGGTTCCATAAAAAGCATTTCAAGGTCCTAGAGTGGCCTAGCCAGTCTCCAGACCTTAACCCCATAGATCATTTTGAAGGGAGTTGAAAGTCCATGTTACCCAGTGGCAGCCCCAAAACATCACTGCTCTAGAGGAGATGGACCAAAGCGTGCAAACCTGGCGAAGAACCTAAAGGAAACGTTTCTCCTATGTCACTGGCAACAAATGTTGTGTTGCAAAGTATTGAGCTGAACTTTTGTTATTGACCAAATACTTATTTTCCACCATCATTTTGAAATAAATTCTTGAAAAATCCTACAATGTGATTTTGTGGATTTTTTGTCTCTCATAGTTGAAGCATAATTATGATGAAAATTACAGAACTCTTTCATCTTTCTAAGTAGGAGAACTTGCACAATCAGTGGCTGACTAAATACTTTTTGGCCTCACTGTATTATTCAATTAAGCAATACTTTAATCACTTGTCTTCTTTCATGTTAGCGGTGGATTATTTTTCTGCCGTTAGCCAGTTTTAAAAATGTTTAGGGGTTATCATGTCTGTAGTGGGTTTGTTTATAAGCCGTTAGTGAAATCACCGGATTTAATCTTGGCTTCGTTTTTGTTACAGTTAAATTTTTTAAACCCCTTTACAGTTGTTTCCCACTTCGTGTTTGTTTATTAGCCGTTAGCGAATCACCTAATTAAATCTTATTTTGGCTTTTTCTTCGCTACAGATAAAAATCTTGAAGCAATATATTCTCAAACTGTATTATCATTAGCTGTACAACCATCCAGTGTTTTCTTCAGGAAATACATGCTTTTGCTTTTTTTACCTTGCTGTTGTCATTGTCATGTCACAATACAGTCATGGTATATTGATTATTATTTCTTATTATTATTTGATGTTGATATTGCTTTTGCTGTCTTTATTATTTTTGTTGCTAATATTATTATTGCTTTTATTATCAACAATAATAATATATTATTGTTGTTATCATAATAATAAATGATTATTATCATAACAATAAATTATTATTATTATTATTATTATTATAATAGTGATTTAATAATAATAAAATGTATTTATATTGGTATATATATATATATATATATATATATATATATATATAGAACATCACATGTTGAATTTAACATGTAACAGTGAAATAAAATGTAAATATAGCAATGCATTTATATTATATAATAAATATAACAATCAATTATATAAACGGTAAAAAGTTTCAACAATAAAACAATAAAAGCTCCTTAAATAAAGCACATGAAACACATTTGTACAAGGCTTAATCAAAAATAGTAATAACAATGAATGATCAATAATAATAATAATGGATCAAATCAGAAATCGTTTAATGAATAGAGATTGTTTTTATTTGGAGTTTCTTACCTATATGCAGACTCGAGGTCATAACAAATATAAAGCTTTTCAATTCAGGCATCTTCTAAACATTCTCTGTTTCCGGTTTCACCGGTCCGACCCGTCTGCCTCCTCTTAGCTTTCAGTTGAACATTTTCTCTTATTTAACGGTCCATCCATCCTTCCATTATCACCTACCAAGTCTGGGAACAAGGGCAGGAACAACCCTAGAAGGGGGCGCCAATCCATCCGGAGCAAACCCAGCAGACACGGGGAGAACATGCAGACTCCACAAAGAAAGGACCCAGGCCGCTCCACCCTGGGATTGAACCTGTAACATGCATCTCTTGGTGCAGTGTAATGGTCCTGCACCTGTTCTGTGTGCAGTGGCTATTGTATTAAGTTTCACTATTTTACACAGGTTGTTGTTACTGCAGTCATTTAGAGATTTAGTGTTGGTTTGAGCCTCTTTATCTTACGCTGTGATTTACAGTACTTACATTTTTTATACACATTTTTTTTTGCAGAGAAAGCCAGTGGTGGCAATATTTTCAGCCATGCATCTATTTGCATCTTTCACTTTCAGTTGTTAGGAACGCCATTGTTCAACTATTTGAATCTTTCCTGTCTGTCAAGGTAAGGAATGTAAAACTTTCTGCCATTTGAGACACACCTTTCTGCATGAGAAATTAAGCAGTATCTACCAAGCTGCTTGGGATTTCTTTTGCAGTAAGTTGCTGCTGCTTTCACACGGACAGGCCTCAGTTAAAAGAGAACTTTCTGTAAACAAAGAGGTGGAGGCCGAGAACATGCAAGAGGACACTGTTGTGACACAGTTCATGAAACCAAGAAACTCATGGCATCTGTGGGTGCAGCTCGGTCAAAATGCAGACTCTTTTTGGATCAGAAGGAAGAAAAAGAAAAGAAAAGCTGACTGAGCAGTCTCTGCAGGTCCGTAAGAAAAGGAAGATGAGCTTAAGTGTGAGCCTGTCTTGCCAGGCAGGCAGATGCACTTGCAGAAGAATCTGAGGGCAAAGCTGGCTCCAAGATGGCTCAACTCCTCTCAAAGTAAAATCCCCTAAGAAGCACATACAAAGAAAATATTGCCCAACTCAAAACCCTTGACAAAGAAACTGATACTAAAAAAGAACTCAGACATGTGTAGGATGCGGTTGTATGTAGATATGTGAATAATTCTTTGGATTCTGTTTTAATATTGAATCAATTGAATCATTTTCAATAACTGAATAAATAAAAATAAGATGTTTTGAGAATTTCTATGATCATTACAATGTTTGTAGTTTGTAGTAATGTGTCATCTTAGTCTTAGATTTCACTGAGAATGGTCTTAAAAGGTCTTCGTCCTAAATTTAACTCCCTAACACCTAACCACGTTACCCCTGTATCTTTGTATGACATACTTCTGTTTGGTCTGTCCGTGTATTTCCTTTTACTGATCAGTAGCATCCTACTGTGTCCTAGCCCTAGCTCTTAATTCACTTACATCAATATGCTGTAGTGTGATTAGAAGTAATGGAAATCAACACCGCACATCAAAGTGACTCAAGGGACTGCGGTAGCCTGCTGGTTAAGGTACTGGACTCTGGACCTGATGGTTCAGGGTTCAAATCCCACCTCTGGCAAATCTGTCACTACTGGGTCCTTAAGCAAGGCCCTTAAACCATGCTTGCTTGAACTATAAGACTGTATAAGTTGTAAGTCGCTCTGGATAAGGGTGTCTGTTAAATGCTGTAAATGTAAGTGGATTAATACCCCATTTCACTCTGACTGTCACTAGCCTTTGATGGAAGAAGCTTGCAAGTCAAGGTAATTTGTAATGGCATCTTACATAATTAGGCACGACAGGACTTTTTACCCAAAAAATGTACCCAAATTGAAAGCTGGACAGTAGCTTTGATTGGCTTTAATTTGAAACAGTAAAAACAAGATGGCACAAATCAACCAAATCTAATTAGTTCTTTTAAAGTAATTTAGTGACTATCTAATTATATTCCATATCTTCAGTTGAATTGAATGTGGAGCGTTCGTCCTTCAGTCCATTCCGTTGCACATGTTACATATCGCCTTGCAGCACTCGCAGATGCACTTCCTGAGGCCCTCACAGCTGCACTCGGCATTACCCAGAACCAAAAAAAAGCCAAGGTGAGTTTTGGTTCATCATACTGCCGCACACTGAATCGGTTTCTACAAGGGTCCTTCTCATTTAGGTATGTAGACACGGTCAAGATGACCTGCTGAAGTTTCAACCAAGTGGGAAAGACAGGTAACTGAAGTGACTTAGTGCTAGGCAGACCCAAAAGAATTCAGAAAGCATTGTTTCTACTTTTAATAGGCTACGGTAGAGAAGGTTTGTTCTACATGCTTTGGGAATAATTAATATTTAATATAATAATAATTTAACTTAATAATAATACTTTTTTATTTTAAAAAATGTATTAATCTTTACTGTCAAGTGTTACATTCATTTGTTTCAGATAACAGTAATTAGAATAATTTAACCCTTTACTTCAAACGCTGGTCTCATTTGGTTTATGGGTTCGCGTTCAAATTGGATTTGAAATAAAATGTAAAAGTTCTATCAGGTTGGATTGTGTGAGTTGAAAGTCAGAATTCATATTTCTTACTGAAAAAAGTCATCCCATTACTGTTAAGTTACTCCTTAAAACCCATATTAATAAGTTCCATCTAGGAAGCAAATAGTTCATTAAATGTTTCAAAAAGAGCATTTATATGCCTAAAAATCATTGTCTGTTTTAGGATTGCATTATCAGTTGCACAGTCCTGTCCATCTGACGTCTCCAAAGTGTGCGAGTGTTCAAGTCTTTCAAAGCAATAAATCCTTTTTCGAACCGATTGGACCAAATGTCTCAAAGCTTCAGAACGCTGTTTCTCCTGTCACTAAGTTTTGCTGTAAATGCTGTGAGCTCATTACTATTTATTGCCTCCCTGGCCCTTACTCTAACTATCTTTCCTGCTTAGTATTTTTTCAACAGATAAGGTTCTAATTGTAAGTGATTTTAACATTCCCTTAAAATTGCTTTTGAGTATATTTTAGAATCCATGAGTACCACTCGGAATGTGACGGGACCGACCCACTGCTGTTATCATACTTTAGATCTAATAGTAATATTTGGTATTGATATAGATAACCTAGATATGTTTCTGCAAAGTCCTTCTACATTTAGGGAGTTTTTCCTTGTCACTGTTTCCCTACACTTGCTCAATTTGTCTAGTGCACCCAAGGAGGACGGGTCCATTTTTGAGTCTTGGTCTTCCCAAGGTTTGATTTGATGATTTGTTGTCAAAACGTAATTTTTAAACACGCTCTAAAAATTACAGTTCTTGAAATTTTGACGAACTCCTTCACCTAAAATCAATATACTTTCACCTAGAAACTCCAATAGTAGACAAAGTCTTTGCTTACAAAACTCCAAATATGTAATTGGCTCCAATATTGTAATTATTGGCTGAGTTATGGTCATCTGAGTCCAAGCTATAAAGTATATTTAGAACATCAACAGATGTTATATTTAACATGCTCACCCGCTAACAACACTAGAAGGGCGGCGCCAATCCATCGTAGCTCACACACAGTCACGCACTACGGGCCACTTAGGAGACACCAATTAACCTAACACTCATGTCTTTGGACCGTGGGAGGACACCAGAGTACCCGGAGTAAACCCACGCTGACATGGGGAGGACCCAGGCTGCTCCACCCTGCGATTGAACCTGTAATGTAGAGTCCAGGCTATCTGAAGTAGCATTAAGATATGGAAGTCTGGTTGTAGACTGGTTTCATGAGGACCTCCTGATCTGGTTGCTACAGGAGAAGTGGCGCAAATGCAAGAGACATCTAAAGGGAAAACTTTCGTTATGATCACATCACGGTACTTAACACTGAACAGAAAAGCTTCCTAAAAGGTTTCATGTTCTGTGAGCCCATTAGCCATTTTATTCAACTTACTTGTTTAGGAAAAAAGAGCAAAGTGTTTCTTCTGTTCAATAACACCTAAACATCTTGCCAAGCATGGATCATGTTAGGCATGGAGGTGGTTCTGTTGTGCCCCCTTAAACCCACACTCCAAGTGCAATAAAGAATCCGGGGCCATAACTTGACTTACTCAAAACTTGAACTACTCAAAAGATGAAAGATGAAGATTTTTGATATGACCTTCACCTTATTCAGGTCTTTTTAGTAAAGAATACTAATGCTTATAAAATGAACTTTCAGATACACATGCCTGTTATGCCTGTTAACACGAATATCTAATCAGCCAATTACATGGCAGCAAATAAACATGCATGTAGGTATGTAGACACGATCAAGTCCACCTGCTGAAGTTCAAACCAAGTGGCAGAATGGGAAAGAAAGGTAACTGAAGTGACTTGGTGCTAGGCAGATCCAAAAGACTCAAAGCGCTTCAGAAACCTTGTGTTTCCCTACATTAGGCTTAGGCAGAGAAGGTTTGTTTTTACAACAATCACACATGCATCGGGAATAATAAATATGTTTTGCTCAAACATTTAATGCAAGTAACTTAAAAAATATTTCTCAACTGTCGTGTTACATGTAACAGTGATTGGAATAATTGAACCCTTTACTCCAAACACTGGTCTCATTTGGTTTATGGGTTCGCATTCAAGTTGGATTTGAAAAGAAATGTATAAGTATCAGTTTTAGGGAAACGTCTCAATGTAACGGTAATGGAGAATACGTATTTCTTCCTGGAAAAAGTCATCCCAATGACTTCATACTTTACTTTTAAGTTACTACTTGAACCACATATGAATAAGTTACATCCACGAAGCACAAGAATAAAAAATAGTTCATTAAATGAAAAAACAGAGCATTCATCTGTCCGAGTTTTTTTTTTTTATATAGGTCTGCATTATTCATTGCTCAATCCTGTCCAGCAGATGTCGCCAAAACGCGCAGTTACAACCCTTTCGAAGCAATTAACTATTTTTCAACTTGATTGGATCAAATGTCTCAAAGCTTCAGAACGCCGTTTCTCCTGCCACTAGGCGGAATCAATATTTTCAAAGTTTTATTGTAAATAATGTGTGATTTTTTTTTTAATTCTTACAGTAATAGAACACTAAAACGCGTTAGATTTACAGATGCTCTTATCCAGAGTGACTTACAATAATTCGATCAGGAGAAGATGTGCGTCCAAGGACTTCTCACTGAGGAATTTTTTTTTTGTTTACTATTAATGCAAACCTAACTATTTCAAATAACATCTAGGCCACCCAAGGAAGACGGGTGCTTTTTTGAGTCTTGGTCCTCCCAATGTTTCTTCCTTCTACATTTAGGGAGTTTTTCCTTTCCACTGTTGCCCTTGCTCAATTTTGAATTGGCTTTTTAAGATAATATAATATTATAAAGCTGCTTTGAGACAATGCTTCGTTGTAAAAAGTGCTATAGAAATAACTTTGACTTTGACAATCTTAAAGTCCAAGCAATTGTGGGTTAAGGACCTTGCTCAAGAACCCAACAGTGGTAGCTTGGCAGAGGAGTGATATGAACCTTAAGTACCATAACCGATAGGCTACCACAGTCCACCTTAACAGGTTAATGAAAGGTGTAAACGCAGTTATTTGTAAAGCACTCTCGGTAACCCGGTGTATGAAAGGTGACATATGATGAAACTTAAAAGCATTTTTACCCCAGAGGTTTTGTCTTATTTGTTTTTTTAGTCTCGTGCTCGCATCATATTTGATTGTAGAAGTTGCCACTGCCTCAACATTATAGAGAATCACATGTGAACAGCTCAGTTTTCGAGTCAGTTCTAAGAAAAGTGATGGCCACGTGACTTCCTACATCATGCATCGCCTCATTTCCTCAGCCAGAGGGCAGCATTATCAGTATTACGCTTTGTAATTCTTGCAAGGGAAAACTTGAAATTCACAATGCAGAGTGTTTTCTGCTGGATGTGCATTCATGTTTATTATATAATTATAGTATATGTACGATTACGATGACCTTGCTGTGGGAGATGATATCAAACAGAAAGACCAGCCATGCCGAAGATGCTCCCTCTCCAATCTCTTCATAAACATATTACGTTTCATTTAAATGTTTTATTATATATGGTTAATGATTTGTTTGGTATGGTTATGGATTGGATAATGGTTAAATCGTGTTTTATTAATAATAGGTTACACTATTTAGTTCATCGTGATCATACACGTTCAGGGGGACAGTCTGAACTTCTCCTGGATTTTTGGTTCCTTCTCCTTATTAAGTGGTTACCCTTTGCCGTTGGAGAGGCAGTTCAATCTTGAACAGCTTGAATGTTTAGACACAAGGCTGCTCATCATTGACATGGAATGCTTTTAGTGTTTAACACAAACTTCTAAAGCTTTACACTGGGAGGAAATTAAAACAAGCCATTAACATTCAAGTCTCTCACCACTTTGGAAACACTTTTTTTTTAACCCGAGTAGAGGCGGTGGTAGAACCAGAACCAGTCAGTCTTACGTCAGTTGCTTTCACGTGGCATCTTTTACCGCTCGCTGATCCTTTGACATGAGAAACTTCTCGTCTTCTGCCTGCAATTAACACATAATGCAGGTGTAGTCTTGCCCTAAATGGCAGTCCATCACAGGGCCAGCATGTGTTGTTGTCCAAGCAATGGGAAATGGTCTCCCTGGCAACCATTGGGTGAAACTTCTTTCTGGAAATCACTGCAGGAACTTTATCACGTTCAAGCAAGCTTCAGAAATGTCGAACGGTTTCTAAATGAGATATTCGGCTCACTGTCGACATCTAGTGGTCAAATATATGACCATGTATGTTAATACAGTATATTTATCTAAGCGTATTTTGCATTGGTCTGCAAATATTTTTACACTATATTACTATGTGTATACTGTATTTAGATATACATATAATGGTCCTTCTATTGTACATTTAAGTCTGGTGACTTTTTTCCCCACTTGTTTTTTTTTTGGTGTTGCAAAGACACAGCACTTTGTTTTTTTCTCCTGCTACGGTGCATCAGCTTTTTTTTTTTTTTTTTACCACAGATAGAAACTAAATAATCCAATTACAACTACTGTAATACAACAACGAACATATCTGGTAAGATAATATATGGATTAAGTAGGTAATAACCATTATATTGAAAATAATATCTTTGTCATATATAATGCTCACAAAAAATTAGGGGATACTCCAAAATGAAATATCCCATCATCTTGTTGTGTTTACTTGAACTCCTGGGAGGTATGAAACTTATTTTACTAATATAACTTACGTTATATAAAAGTGTTTTTTTAAAATATTTTTTGTATTCATTAATGGCATTGATGAAATAGTAATTTATTTTATTTTGTTATAACTTGTATTGTTGTGCTTATTGCGATCAATAGTAACATAATTCATAATAATTATTAATGAATCATACTAATTAATGTTGTAGTAATAATAATAAACAGTTGTTATTATCATTGTTGTTATTGTCATTATCATAATCTTATTTTGATATTATTGCTGTTGCCATTGGTATTTATGGTATATTTTATTTATTTATTTATTATTATTTTATTATTATTGATCATAATAATACCAATAATAATAATGATGATGATGATGATGATGATGATGATGATAGTAGTAATAATAATTTAGATTGGTATTATTATTGCTGTTGCTATTGGTATTTATGGTATGTTGTTATTCAGTACTATTATAATTATTATTATAATTACTCCTGTTGCTATTATTATTATTATTATTATTATTATTATTATTATTATTATTATTAATAATTATTATTATTATTATAAGGAGGAAGGTA
>JAUZST010070269.1:0-21925 GCA_034779995.1 Parotocinclus haroldoi | reverse complement strand
TGCGTTGTCTGTTTATTGTAGGTTTTGTCTTTAGTAGCCCTTTGTGTGTCAGCTTGTTCGGTTTGTTTATCCCCTTATTGTGTTTGTCCTGCTCGTTGCTGTTTTCTATGTCTTTCACTGTAAATAAACCCTCTACACTTGCACTCATGTCTGACTCTGCGTCTCAGTCCTCTCCCGTTCGTGACAATGGCAAGCATCTCCTGGACAAATCTGGTGGAGCGTTGCAGTGATGGTTGACCGTCTAGAAGTTTCAAATCTGGAGCTCAACCAGTCTGACCATTGGGTTCTTGGTCACCTCTCTTACCTAGGCTCTTCTCCCCAGACTACTTTTGGGCCGACCAGATCAAGGAAGAGTCCTGGTTGTTCAAAAATGATGAATTACAGAGGCCACTATGCTCTTGAGAACTTTCAGTGCAGCATATTTTTAGCCTTCGTCTGGGCTGCATCTTCACACAGTCCTGTCTCTGAACTCTACCTGCAGTTCTGCAGTTGCTCGTTTGTTGGTTTGATATAGGGGTGTGTATAGTCATTGTACAAAAATTCACTCTCCAGCCGCTCTTTCTTTCACTTAATCAACTCAAAGCTGCAGTATGACGTTTCCATGTTTAGGGCGCCTTTACCATAGTTTCAAATGCGTATGCCATACACGTCGGAAAGCTCTTATCTTCTGCTTTAGGAACAGTTGTAATCTTTTGAATAGCGCTATTATTTATGAAGTTATGGTAGCATACTGAATTGTAGGCAACCCGGACTTTCAGTGGTATGTGTATTCTCTTATCGATCAAGTGGATTGGTCTTTCGTGAAGCAATATAAACAACTCTGGAGGGTCAAACAAATGATTATGAAATGTTGGGCGATATGTCCCCCCTCAATTATAATGGTGGCAACGTGGCTTTGGTAAGATCTGTTTGCTGTGAGACCTTATATCAACAAGAGTGTGTGGTTCCAAATTACATCCAAACCCCTTGAATTTACCACAGTTAAACTCCAATCAAGGTGTAGAGACATCTCAAAAATGATCAAGAGATATTGGAGCGCCCAAAGTAAAATTTCAAGCATCATAGCAAAGGGTCTGAATACTTATGTCCATGTGAGGTTTTGCGTTTTCCTTTTTAATACATTTGCAAGAAAATTTCTTTTTCTCTGGGGTACTGGGTGCAGATTTTGACTCGATTTTATTGTGTGGACAAAATAGTAACAGGGTCTAATCTGAATGCATTGTACCTGTAATATTACATTTATCCAGAATAGTTTGAGAAATGGAGATAAAGTGCTTATTATTTATTCAATTACCATTAATGTTGTCGCACAGTTTGTATTAGTCACCCTCTACTCCTTCATAAGTGCTCACACGGTGCTGGTGACTGGACATTTTTGTTTGTTAGATTATTCTCAGTCCAACCAAGTTGTTCCAAAGCTCAGAATCAGAAATACTTTATTGATCTCAGAGGGAAATTCTGCTTGTTACAGCCATGGCCCTTTACACAAATATTAAACATTCAAATGATTTATTATTAACAATAATTATTATTATTAACAGTAATCATTGTTATTATTTATTATTAATGATTCTAATGATAACTGGTCCTCCAGCATCAATGCTGCATTTGATCCACTCATCCCAGTGCACTTATACCAGTGCAACACAAACCAGCACACCATCACCACATCAGTGTCACTGTAGTGCTGAGAATGGTCCAGTACTCAAATAGCACCTGATTTGTGCTGGTCCTCTGGATGTCAGAGTAAAGGAGAATAACAAAGGATGTAAAAAAACAAAAACAAATGCATTACATACTGTAACTCTAGAACGAAGTAAGCGGAATTGATAAAACGTACAATGAGTGCAGAAACAAGAAGGTGTACCTAATAAAGTGTCGTCAAATCAGATTTGCCTGATATATAACTGAAAGCTAAAAACCAAAACTAGAAAACACGTATAAAGCGTTCCCTATACAAGTAAATAAAACAAAACAAAAAGCTAACATGAACTCATTTCCACATGTGGTGACTTTATTGAGATAAAGGCAGGTCAGGACGATGAGAGTGACAGTTTGAAATAAGGCACGAAACTAAAGTTCAACTTAAGAACCACAAAGTTGTACGTGCCCTCTTAAAATGTATGCCTAACAGAATCATTCCCTGCTCGAAAAAAACACTGAAGTCTGAACAAATAAACTTTTTTTAAAAAAAATGAACAAATCAGAAGTGGTTTGAATAAATATAGGCAATAAAAAGATCTTTCTTCAAATGTAGCCTACTGAGTGGAGGTTATTGCAGAGCACAGTGTGCTTTGTGTTCTGTGGGAGCTGCCTGTATGATGTGCTGAGCTCCAGAAATAAACGAGCATGGAGCGTGAAGCTCTGCTATCAAAGACCTCGCTTGTTATTGCACCTCGTATTCCTGCCTGTTCTCGTCCGCCTGTTTTTTCCTTCAAGCTTCCCGACCCCATGAGTGCTCATGGAGGTGAGCCAGTGCAGTCGTGCACATGCACGCGTGCACACACACACACACACACACACACACACACACACACACACACACACACACAGACAGTGTCAGTTAGTGAGGTTATGGAAGCTACAGAAATAGTACTGAGGAGGATAAACTCAGTCCATGTGTGTTTTCTCAACTCTGTTTACTCCTTTCTGCAAAGACTGAGAGGAAGTGTGGCACCAGAGCTCAAAGTAACTGAACACCGTTATCCAAAAAGGAAGCAAGAAAGTGGTACAGGTGAAAAGCAAAACAGAGAGAGGTGACTAAAGGGGGGTATGAAGATCAGTGTTTAAAAGACATTCAATTGATATTTTTTAGACAGCTGTCAACAGACAAGTATTGTTGTATTACAAAACATTTATCACACAAGGAACATAACCGGTACTCTTAAAAGTTTGGCCGCTCCTGCTTAAGAAACACTGGTTATGCAACTAAACAGAAGTTCACACAACTTCTGCTGGATGCTGATGGCTGGAAACTTTTGATTGGTTGAATATTTTCAGTTCTGAGGTGAAAAACACCCAGTCACACTCATATCAACACAATACTCCACTACATCAGTTTCACTGCAGTGCTGAGAATGATCCACCACTCAGTTAGTGCCTGATCTATGGGGGTTCTGAGAGGGTCATGACCATCAGAGAGCAGAGGAAAAGGGTATGTATAAAAAAGTAAAAGAAGGGAAAAAGAGGACATGTATTTAGAGAAATAGATGGACTACAGTCTGCAGTTGTTGAACTACAAAGTGCTTCTTCATGGTAAGTGGAACTGATAAAATGTCTAACTTGGACTTGTTATTCTTCTACTCTTTTACATTGATCTTCATTGCAATCTTTGTAAGCTGTAGCATATCGTATCATAATAATCAATCTTGAATAATAATTATGGCATCTCCTCAGAAGATCCACCAGTGTTTTTAAAGTAAGTACTCAATTGCACTGTTGATGATTTTTAAAATGTGTAGAAAATATGTCATTGTTTTCCATATATAAAATCACTGGATCAGGGATGTCCAATGTTGTTTGAGACTAGAGAATATAAGGACAGAGACACAAAAGAAGAGGGATGAAACCAGATTGGGTCTGGCAGACGTACGTGTTTGATGAAGAGCTGTGCCAGTCTCTCTGGTTCCTCGACGCACTTCTCCAGCTCACCCAGGAAATAACTGTGCATACAGAGAAGATACTGAGGATCACACAGGATAAATCCAAGGGCTTCCAGACGTACACCCGCACAAACACATCGCCACCTGTACTGAGCACCAGTCATCGGAAAGATTAACATGCCCTGTTTGGTGAAGCTGGGTAGAACAGACAGGCTCTCACATTTAAAACAAAGATGTTATGTAGGGAAGAGATTGGTCACTTGTTTTATAATGGCTTTGTTCAAAAGCACAACACAATGGGTCTGTTTAAGGTCAAAATCTATTGAGCTGCCTATGTAGGCCTAATTAGGCAGAATTCTAGCAGACATCCACACTTATTAAATCTGGACTTCACTGCTGTTCCATTTGTCTGTGTTCTTTCCCCAATTTTAGCACAGTTTGCTGTTTATATGGCTAACGTTCAACGTGCCCTCGGGTGCATCTGGACCAATCCCTATATATACTGCTCACAAAAATTATATTTCTAAATTTAATATCGCCTCATTTTTGTTTTGTCAATGTGCTTGGACCGAACCCTGTGAACTTACATCACTCAGGGTACCAATGCACTGAGAAAAGACCCTATTTTACATTTATAGCATTTAGCAGACGCCCTTATCAAGAGCGACTTACAATTCATACAATCTTTCAATTCAAGCAACGGTGGTTTTAGGGCCTTGCACAAGGACCCAACTGTGGCAGCTTGGCAGAGGTGGGATTTGAACCCTGGACCTTCTGCTCCATATTCCAGTGTTTTACCCATTAGGCCACCACAGTCCCACGTTTACATCTTAATGTAGGATGTAGGAGCTAAAAAATCCCTCTACATCGTGATCTAAAATAACTCTGCTTGTCCCTAATTCCTTCGGTCCAAACACAAGAGACAGGTGTTACTGCTCTGTGAACTATGGAAAAGTTGTTTTGGTTCGAAAGCACCTTTAGAGCCCAAAATATTATCAAATACATAAATGGTCCAGCACGGCATGACCAACTATGTCCTGGTAGGTGGTATCTGTCGAATTAATGTCTACTCTTCCTCAGGTAAGCCATGTACACACACCCGGCTTTCGACTTGATGCAAAATGAAAGGTGACCCAACAGATCAGAAGACTTTTTATCCATTACGTCAAAGTCCAGTTCTGATGTTCTCATGCTCAGTGCAGACACTTTTAGCAGATGGCATTATTAGCACTCTTGACCAGTCTGCAGCTACACATGTCCACACTCAGGTAGGGTGTGATATACTGTGTTTTGTGACACATTCCTATTAAAGCCAGAATTAAAAGTTGTGTCAGAGTAGCCCTTCTGTTAGTTCAAAATAGACTTTTTGTCTTCATGCATCAAGAAGCCTCAGGCATCCAACACCTTGTCACCAGTCCTTAGTTTATTTCCACTCTGACCACCGAAGCGTAGTGTTAGAAATGCTCTGATCCTGTTATCTGGCCAGAAATTACTTAGTCAAAGTCACTCAGGTGTTTACATTTCTGTATGTCTCTCACATCCAACATGTTAGCCACTGGAAATGACTGTTTGCTTAGCAGATAATATATCCCTGGCCCTGACATGCAAAGTTGTAACCGATGACATAGTGTAATCAGCATTATTCAACATTATTTTGAGTGGCCACGTTGTTTTGGCTCATTGGTGTATGCATCCATGATCATTAAACCTACTCTTTATGCCAGTCGTAGATCTGGTGGATGTTGCCAAACACTATTTTGTCTTTTCCCTTCATGTCTTCTGGTACTCCTTTAGCGTTGATGGTGGCCATGTAGCCCTGTGAGACATGAAACACACATAATTCATTAAATCTATGTTTACATTTAGCAGTTGACTTTATTCAGAACCACTTACAACTGATTTCTAGTCTGGCAAAGCTGGGGTTTGTGCTGCCCCCTTTTTACAGAACGACATGTATGTCAACTGAACATTTGAGATTTAGGAGCCTTTCTCAAATACCCTCGTCAGGAGAATGGCAGGATTTGAACTGAAAATCTTATGATTCCCCTTCTTAAAGCCTTTCTGCTTTAATCATTTCTGCAGTAGATCAAACAAGATCCTGGAAAAGTAGTGTGAGATGATTTGAGCTTCATAATATGGAAGTAGCCATCAGAAGATGGTCAGAACTGTGGTCATAAAGGGATGTTCATAGTCAGCAACAAAACTCAGGTAGACTGTGGTGTTTAAACGATGTTCGGCTGGTGTTAAGGGACCCAACATGTGATAATAAAAATAATATCCCCAACACCATTACATCACCAGCAACAGTTTGAACTGTTGATACAAGGCAGGATGGATTAATAACTTCTTGTTGTTTAGCACCATCTAAATGTCACAACAGAAATCAATACAGGCACCGTTTTTCCAATTGTCCAATTTTGCCAAGCCCAAACGAATTGCTGTTCTTAGCTCCCCATGCTTGGTTTGACATTCAGCAGATCCTCTTGACCATGTCCACACACCTAAATGCACTGAGTTTGAGTCATGTTATTGGCTAATTAGAGATTTGCATCAACAAACAGGTACACCTGATAAAGTGCCAGTGAGTGTATGGGTACTAATATAGGGTCTACATGGTGCGTTTTCGCAGATGATTAAATAATCTGTATTGCCTTTCACTGTATATGTGTGCAGTCTTATGAAAATAGTTTTGGTACTCCAACCCAAATGTATAACATCTAATGGGAACAAACGTACACAAGACATATTTCAGCATAGCTGAATGAACTACCAACTGGTCAGAATCATCTGAAAAGTGTATGTGTTAACATTTGCAGAGCTACACCATAGTAAGACCTGTGCGTAAATTCCTTCATATGTACAAAACGAACAACATAGGTCATGTGACCATGTGTGTCCAAAGTTTTGCACATGGCTCTACACAGATCAGATCAGATCACAAATGCTGCTACGCCTGTCACATTCACGTTCATATTAGTGTTACTACTGCACCGTGAATAGTGTACCGCCTTTAAAGAAAGTGGTCCTGTTCTGGCTCATTTTAAATTCAAATACTTTCCACAAATTCTGTATTCCAACTATAGACAGTAACTAATTCCTGCAAGTTGTGATCACACAACTGACTGTCTATCTAGTCGTCAAATACAATGTTGACACAAGCACACACACACACACTCTTTGCTTCTGGTGTTAATTACACAAAGAAGTTAAAACAAGGTTTTGTATTTCAGATTCTATTAAGTCTATGGCAAACATTCTTGATGACCAAGCAAACATTTTAGTCTTTCATGAACAAATATTTAAGAAAGCGTCACACAAAGTACTGAATATGCTCAAGTTCCTTTTTAACCAACCCTTGAACTGGACTCATTGATATTATCTTGATTTCTGCATTAATTACGGTTAAAATATCCCGATAATAAACTAGTCAATGCCAGAAGTCTTTAATCGCTAATGGGTACCAAAAATGCGTATGAATATCTTTGTGGAGAAAGATTCATATTGTATCAGGGCTCAAATCACACCTCAAAGCTTTGTAACAAATACATGATTACTAAATCAGACAAAGGAGTGCTGACTCTCATGGAATATCTGCCACAGTACCCTGACCTAAACCCCATCGAGCATGTACAGGGGCAGCTGAAGCTAGAGAAAGCCAAGAATTCAGCAACATCACTCTGGACCTGAAGTTCCTGGGTTCAAATCCCACCTCTGGCAAGCTGCCACAGCGGGCTCCTTAAGCAAGGTCCTTACCCTTAATTTTGAGTCGCTCTCAATAAGGACATCTGCTGAATACCATAAATGTAAAAGAAATACAGTGTATCTTGCAGTTATGCTGGATAACTTGGTCCATTATTTATGCAGTCCATGCCAGCTCAAGTGCACACTGTCATTACAGCAAAATAGGGGACATACCAAATAGTAATAATTCCTCAATATTATTAGATTGTTTTTCCTCAAACATTCAACCTTCCCATTGTTGTGCAAATTAAGAAGAAAAAAAACATGCTAAATAGAAGCTTTTTCTCTCAGGCTTTCAGGATTTTGGCCCAAATTTGCATTCTGCCTAAACTGATAACTCACTCTGAATCATTCACAGAATTGACAAAAAGTACGTGCATCTTTGTGCGTAGTAGCTGATAGTTAGGCTAAAAATGCTAGAACGAATTTATGACCAATTTGGGATGTAATTTCATGAAAATCACTCTTCAGGTCATGACATTTACTGAAAAGGTTTTCACAGTTATGCACAAATAACAAGGCTAACATTAGACTCTTGTTACTTATTTCAAGTGTAATTTCATGCTTACCTCTACAATAAGTCCCAGATCAGCTACGTACATTTTCTCTGTTTCAATCAACTCTTTGAGTACATACCTGTAAAATAAGTGGAAGAAATTATTTTCTTTTCATGTGTTCGATGTGAAAATCTGACTGTCACCAGTGTATTCACTCGTATGTTGGCAGTAGACTCCAAAAACATGAGAACGAAACGCCACAGAACAGGCACACTGAGGTAGTTTTGAGGCTCTTTACCAACCTCATGGAAACAAATAATTGAGATAATTCACCAAAATAACATCTCATTCGAATCCTCAATCGTACATTTGCATCAACGTAACCTCTTTACCAAAAGAATGCTAATATAAGATCACTGTAACTGATGATTATTTATTATGATTATATGAAATTCAGTTCGATTCAATTTGATTTGTATAGCACTTTTTAGAATAGACATTGTGACAAAGCAGCTTTACATTGTTACATAAAATGTCATAAATTAAATTCTATTCTCCCTAATGAGCAAGCCAAATGGCGACAGCGGCAAGGAAAAACTCCCCGATATTAAGAGGAAGAAACCTTGAGAGGAACCAGACTCAGAAGGGAAATCCATCCTCATTTGGTTAATAAACATAATAAACATTTTATATTAAAACATTTAAATGAAAACATGCAATATTTGTATTGGTGGGAGATGGGAGAGTGAGCATTTTCACCATGACTTCATCTCTCACAGCAGGGTCACCATAATAATGTTCTTGGTTCTGCACCAATGTGTGAAAATCTAAATATTGTTCAGCGAAGGCAAATTTCTCATTCAGAATGAAAACTTGATTGGTCTGGATTTGGACATCTTTACAGTGTTTCTATATCTTTACACTTTACACACTACAGATGCTGTAAATAGAGATTAGAATTATTATTAGGATTATTACAACGGACTCCAGACATACATGCTTTTCTCTAAGGCACTCCTGCGTTCCTCCTCGCTGTCTACGTTGGATGATGATTGGCTGGATGTGTCATCCATTAAGATAGAGCCATTCCCTTCAAGCTGCAGGTTGCTGAACTGGGTATTCTGTTAAGAAAGTGGAGAAATCAGCTGGTGAGACGGTTATGAAATACACTTGATACTTGGCAGAGATAAATGAATGAAATAATCGGTCGCCTTGGTGACAGGAGAGGAAGATTCCGTCTGTGCTGATAGCAATGAATGAGATATAATAGGGATTCAGTGCTTACCAACAATCATGACACCATTACAGTGTGAACTCTGCAAGCAAAAGCACTTGCACTGCAATATTTAGCATGCGTCGTTTATTGCTAGGCTTTACCATTGTTCATGGTAATAATGATGAACGTGAATTTTATCTCGTCGGTTGTGGAATGTGCTGAAGCAGGGGAAGTACAGTGAGGTTCCTGTCTTTGTTCTTTGTTCTTATATTTTCTCAGGTGAACTGAGGCCTCGACTCAGTAACGTTGATTCATGTTGAGAACAGCACAATCAACGCTCCCTCTTGATGGTCGATATACTTGAATATACAAGTATACAAGGCAGAGAATCAGAAAGAAACCGTCACCAACAGACACCAAATTATGAGAAACAAGGAGATTAATCTCCTCCTGGTACAAAAATCCTTTTGTTATTTATTAATAAATCTGTAGTTATTGTCTCTTTCCTCACGTTTTCCATTTAATTACATTATATGACTGCTGCACACTCTATGTGTATCAATTTATAACTTATGTACTAGAACGCTGAAGAGACTCTCAGACAAAATAAAAAAATTACACCTGAAACTTCGGCTAGATAACGATCTTCTGGGCTTACAGATGCAAGATGGACCGAACAGAACATAAAGCGGAGCCACGACCTCTGACCTGTGGGCCATTTGCATCCCGCAAAACACATAACCACGAGCCACATTCTTCCTGTTAAGCTTATAACTCATTGGCCCACTGTGACCAACTGATGAAAATGATTATAGATCATGTAGTATAGCTCATGCATGACCACAGGGTTTGCTTGTTGACAAACTGGCCATCCAAGTATCCTGGGTATGGACATGATGTGTTCATGGTGGCATTACCTATTTGAACCAGTGACCTGTAAAATTAGATATTTTGGTAGAAGAGCCCATGTCACCAGTAAACAGAGAAAAGCCAACACTGGGGACACCGCAAGACAAAGGAAGTCAATGCTGAGGCAGAGAAGAGCCAATGTTGACAGAATGCCAATATTAATACCACCATATTAGAGTAAAGCCAATATTAATGTCACTATGAGACAGAAAAAAGCCAATATTAATACCACCATATTAGAGTAAAGCCAATATTGATGCCACAATGAGACAGAGACTAGACAATGTTGAGACTACCAGAATACAGAGAAAACCAATAATGAGACAAATAAATTCATGTTCTGAAACCATCAACGCCCATTACACCTCTGCAGAAATGCCACATTTTTTCAATTACTAAAACAATGACCAGTACACAGGAGAAACGTTACTACACTACAGGTTTATTAACGACCGAATCTCCTTGACTGCTGGTAGGTGTTTATAACAGGAGAAAGTTTAGCATAAAAAAAAAATCAAAAACAGAGAAGTCTCACGTCTGAGAATCTAATACAATACTCGGAACAAGTGACAACCTTATATTAGTCACACAGCATGGATAATCTGCGCACACACAACGTTGAATAAAGGCATAGTTTCACTCTGATTCAGCCACTAGAGAAAAGAACAGCCAAACCCACCTCCAGGCTTTAATACAAGGAATTTCCTTCAGCACAGTTATTTAGCAGATTAAATCATATTATGGAAATTACCAGCGTGCGTTTTTCACCTCCTAGGTTGTTGGGTTTTTCCTTCACGGTACTTTTTTTTCGTCTTGGAAACAAGCAGCTGCCTTGCTCATATCATGGTGCCGTATTTATATTGAAATAACTGCATAATAAATTCAATATAAATTAGACTGAATCATAACAATATTAAATCACAACATGTAAGCTAGTTATATCTAATTACTTTATACTAATGTGCTTGAGAAGATAATATTCATTGCTGGTGTTTATTTCTAGTGCCATAAACATGGCATTCAATGATTAACTATTGTCGATGCTACAAACTGTCAGGCAGGCCAGTATGAGACAGGGCAGCATGAGACTGCTTGTGGCTGAAGAGAATGTCACATTAAGAGCAAACTATAACTCACAGACACCTGTGCTTGCTTAAATGTCAAAGCGGATAAATTCAGAGTCTGTTAATGTGCGTAATTGCTTGTTTTATGCACTTGTGTGACTTTGAACTGCACCGTGCTATGTTTTGGGCAGCTAGAGGAGCCCCTGTGCTTGACTCGCAGGTTTCCTCACTGTTCCATTCAGCTCTGATCACTTCCAGATGTGCTCTGTCCATAGGAGAGCTCCCCCTCGATCATGTTCTCGTCTTTATTTGTGTGCCTTTCTTTTCTACCCAGAAGTCCACTTTCAGTGTCAGCCATTTAATAAAAAATCACAGATCGAGTTTGTTGTGCATCCTGTCGGAAATTATGCCTAGGTTAGGTGCAGCCGTGGGAAGCCATTTCATCATATCTCGCTGAATTTGCCTGCTATCTGCTAGGGGAAAATGAAATGAGTCCAAAATTCTAAGCGGTTTCTTTAGCACGTTGCTGAAAAATGTATGAAATGCAAGTCGCATAATAAAGTGAGCTGCTTAAAAGCACTTCCAGCATGCTCCCATTTGAAATAGGGGGCCAGATTGCTGGAGCGATTATATATTCATTCAGGAATTTTCCATTAGTCAACAAACAATAAACTCTTGCCGGAACCCCAGGGTCTGCAACAGATGCAGGTAAAGAGAAAATGTTCCTTTGCCGGGCGGGATGACCTGAGTTACAACACAGAGACTCAGCAGATAGACTGAACAGTGACTGGCATTCCTGATTTCAGAAATCAGTACAGTAAAAACGGAGAAATATGCATGTGAGTATGTCCCAAAAGAGTCTGACCTGAATACTTTAATCCTTTACACTCTTTCTCTTTTTCTCTCTTTGGCTAAGGTTTGTCAATGTGATGAATCAGGGATTTACGCTTAGAGAAACGGTCTGGGGAAAAAAATCAGGCTTACATAAGTTTCTACTTATTCCAAATATAGCTCATGATCAAAGACGTTTCATGTCTGACGTTGATTTACTCATTTCTGTAGACTTGTAATTAGTAATGGAAATCTGTCCGAACGTATATGCCTGTCTCAGAACGACTCCAATAAGTTTATAGTGTTTCATCTGCAGGATGATTGTCTCAAACTCGCATCTAAATGCACACAGTGGCCTAATGAGAACAGAATCAAGCTTTTGAATTGGATTTAGCTTGTATGAAAGTGAACGAAGAAATAATTGGGAATAACACGTTTTTCTAATTTTTTTTTTCATCAAGTACAGCCTTGTAGCAGCCTTGGGTTTTCTCCAGTTTTCATTTGTTTCTTTCATTTTTCCTGATAACAGTGTAACTTTATGATTCGTTTCTGTAGCCGGTTAGTTTTGTTCAACTCCATTTTCCGAATGTCTGTGGAAGAAATGAATGGGAGAGGTAATGTTCTTCTGGTAGCAAGGCTGCCGAAAAACTTTCTATGTCAAGTCACATCTGGTGATGTATGTGGTAAAATGGCTCTGAATCAGAGACCCTGACATTGCTTACTCTGCTTCGGTGTTGAGGCCAGAAAAGTGATAAATCCTCTTAAACACAAGTGGAGCTGGTGAAGGAGCATTGACCAGGAC
Organism: Parotocinclus haroldoi; assembly: GCA_034779995.1. Taxonomy (NCBI): domain Eukaryota; kingdom Metazoa; phylum Chordata; class Actinopteri; order Siluriformes; family Loricariidae; genus Parotocinclus; species Parotocinclus haroldoi. The sequence continues at coordinate 9,263 of JAUZST010070269.1, read as the reverse complement.
GTTGTGTCTTTGTGTCTGACTCCTGGAACTATGTTTGTTTTCAGTTCATTTTGACATTTGCAAATATGTGTGTGTGTGTGTGTGTGTGTGTGTGTGTAGAGCTCGGCATGTATATGTGTTCACCAGCACTGTAACAGACAGGCCGATTAATAATAATGTCCCAGACTGTTCTGTTTCTCCTGGTTCTTGTCAAACCCTGACACATATCAGTGCTACTGCAGCCTGAGACGGCCCTGTCCTGACCTCTCTGTAGTGCAGTTCTCCCAGGCACATACAGCCAGTCAGATAATTCAGGTGGTGTGACAGGGAGATGACATGAATGATACTATCGCTGCCCCTTCCCCTCCTCTGTAGATAGACTGACCTGAGTTGTGCCCATCGTGCTGGAGCGCTGAAAGGAATCAGACAGGAAACTGTGTGATTGGAGGATTCCTGACGTATCATCAGAGGCTGGTAAACCATCTCTCCATTCCTAGGCAAATAAAATGGGTCATTAGTTCCGTACAAGCTGCTGCTTATACGACTGATGAATAGCCATTAAACAATGTACATTTCTTTATTTTTTCAGGTTCCTGGATGGCGGCATCACCATTATGTCTGTTGCACCAAAAATATTCTGTACATTTCTATTTGGTTGCTACATTTGTCAAGATAAGCAAGTCACTAACACTATAACTATAACTATATATTGTTAATGCTGTTAATCACAGTTTCGTTACCACGCAAGGCTTTGTACCTATGAGCTTTGTCCTGTATGCTCCCCTGATAATTACTGCATACTGTGCAAAAGTCTTAGGTCACCATTACGTTTGCTGTTTTAGCAATGGAACGTCAACCATATATGACATATTGCTGGCAGATGGACTCTTTTATACTTGGATTTAGTAATCCATAATACTATATTTACAGCATTTAGCAAATACTCTTATCCAGAGTGACTTACGGCTGCTATTACCTTTACAATACGAGCAGTTGTGGCACCCCAACAGTGGCAACTTGACAGAGGTGGGAATGGATTTTCATTGCAATATTTGCAAGCTTTATCTTAGTCTTTTCGCCCTGGTCCCCTTCTGAAAAAGCAGTTTAATGGCTGCTACCTTTCCAATAAAGCAATTCCTGACGAAGCTTATTTGGATTATTATAAGGACATCCTGGTGTAGCTGCCAGATGCTGCTATTTGGTCAAGAGTAAGGAGAGGAAACACTAAATACCTGCCACTGTAGCCTAGAGAAGCTTTTATTTCTTGTCATTGTTTTTAATATTGCATGTGCATTTTCTTTATCTTCAGGTTGCATTCTAATATAAAGAGGGTGGAATAATTGTATATGCCGCTTATCCCATTAATAAAACAATGATATATCGAACCTAATGGTGATCTAAGACTCTGGCACAATACTGCAAATTCTTTATTTACATTCCATTTACAACATGTAACAGACACTTTTATTCAGAGTGTCTTACAGCCAGTACAATGAAGGATTTGAACCACCACTACCCCTTCTACAATGTATATATAGCACTGTTAGATTATGGGGAATAGAATTGTTGAGGGTAGTAAACGGACCGCTCCTCACACTGAAGCTGAACACTGGATGGGTTTAGATACATAGAATAATCTGTACTGCAAGATACCACATTTCCATGTACATGACAGAATCTGAAAAAATAAAGCATTCACATCGGGATCATGGTCACTTAAAAGCTGTAAAGCTATTCACAAGTGTGGAAGTAGCAGCATTAAATTTACAGTAAATTGCTCACGAGTGGTTAAACTACACAATATGATCAAAAGTATATAGACATCCATTCTAGTCAGCCAGTTAGCTCAGAAACAGGTTCTTTATATGAAGCATCTGAAGGCTCTCAGTAGTACAGGTGGTTGTACTGAACACAAGGTTTTTGTTATCATAAATATAAGCTGGAATAGCCTATAAAGAGACAAAGAAAACGCCAGAAAATTGTGTAGATCCACCCATTTGTAAGACCCTGGTAATCCATACCGAAAATGGATACTATCCATATGATCGTTCTAAAGGAAAACTATGTTTTAAGCGAGACCTTGCACGATGCTACGCTTAATTAAGTTAATCTCAAGTAATGTTGTTGTTAACTATTATGTAAAAGGTAGGCACCAATTAATGTCCATCCAATCAACGCCTGTTTGTTTTAAAAATTGTAATACCCCCCACCCCCGCATGTATATTCTTTCGCCTACAACTCCATAAACTGGTTTAGAATCATTCGTTGAGTTACCTTTATATTTACAATAAAATAGCATAAAAGGACTGTGTGACTACGGTAATGCCGGGACAAAATCCAATTCAGTGTAATGCCGACGTTAAACCTGTGATGCAATTTTTACAATGGAAAGCTAAAGGAAATTAAAGAATTAAGTAGAATTATCGGGGGGAAAAAACCCTGAAAACTGTTTACTAGTTTGTTGTAGGTTTACTCTAAATTAAATACCACTAAATGAAATGAAAGAAATAAGGTGATTCCTGTTCCCTGATCCTGACCCTGATATGTCCACCCTAGCTCACGACTTTCCTTAAATGGCAAATGTTTGCTGTTTTTGTTTCCTGTAATTGTGTTATTGTGTTTGTATATTTGCCTCCCGTGTTGTATTTGCTTTTGTATTGTTATTGTGTCCCTTAGCGGGATTGTCTTTTTAAGAACTAGCTAAAAGTTATTTACATTCGCATTTACAGCATTTGGCAAACACTCTTCTCAAGAGTGACTTACAGAAGTGCTTTGTATTCGTTTTAGTAGACGTTACCTCATGTTAGTACAAATAGCTTACAGCCCAAGAACGGCATCCAACTAAAATGCTGTTAGGAGTTGATTCAGGAAAAAACAACAGTAAACATGGCAGTAAAGCACAATAGTAATAAAAACAGCTATTTTTTAAATGTGTATGACCAAGCTGAGTCTTCACTGAAGTGTCGAGTTGAAAGGTGAGTCTTTAGTCACTGATTAAAAACAGCCAGAGAAATTGAGATCCAGTGAAAGGTGATTCCATATGGGTACAAAGAGAGGGAAGAGTCATGAGTTAATGGGTTCCACTGATATTTTGGTTCTGAGCCTGTCCTTTCTATATGGACTTGCGATTTGGATATCTGTATGGATTTTTGACCAAGCATTACCCGGACTCTAAAATCTTAGCTGAGCACTTAAAGGTTAACAGCTTGTTTAAGGACACAGAAATGGCAGATTTGAGTGACTGGACGCATGCTGTTTATGGACACCGGACGCACAATTCCTAGCGAGACAGATGAAAGCCACAGGTAGCTGCGGCAAGTCATCTGTTAACACAGCGTGTGTCGACTCTTACTGTCTTATCATTACAACACTTGCAGAGGTGTGATCTGTGTGCTGTCACTGTATTAAGGTCAAGGTTAGACAAAGTGCTGGACTCTGTTCTGCTTTAGGGTTTGCACAGTTAGGCATAGCCAAGAGCAGAGTATCGAGGGGCACAATTAACAGTAAAATTTGAGTGGTTCCTGAGGGAATAATAAATGCATTTATTGTATAAAATGTATATATGGCACTACAGGTTTAAGTAATACCAATAATGACCTATAGGTGGTACATGGTCGTACCTTTCCAAAGTGATCTCACTTAACAGAATCTTCGTTGAGAGCCGTTCTGAATTTACACTGTAGTCAGTCTGTATTAAACATGTGTTAGTGTTGGTCTGCTACATTAACTTTACAAGAACATATTAAAAGCTTTAAGTATAATACATAAATGCAGTAGAACTACAACTGTACAACACCAAATGTACGGCAATTTAAGTATGTACAATAGCTTACAATGGTAATAACAACGGTAACAATATAAAATAAAACGTGTGTGGGTTTGGTCGATGAAAAGTAGAGGACCAATCCACTGTGAAGCATATGAACTAAGAACTGTGGTAGCCTAGCAGTTATAGGACCTGATTACTTGGGACCTGCCACTGTTGGGTCCTTGAGCAAGACCCTTAACCCACAATTGCTTGGACTGCAAGACTGTATTAATTGCATGTCAGTTTAGAAAAGGAGGTCTGCTAAATTACCTAAATGTAAATATAAATATGAAGGAGGGAATGCAATTCTTGAAAACGTATAACATTCTACACCTTATAGAGCAGCTGATAACACTTATAAACAAGATCTACTGGTAGCAACAGGGAACACACAGACTCTGTTATATGGTACTGTGCAGTGTTTTGTGTTTCTAACCACCTCTTTGTCTGCATTGGGAAGGACGGTGACGTGGTCCTCAGCCACTCTGCTGCTGCCCAGCTCGGGGTTGCACTTGCTGGGTGGAGGTGGTTTGCCTTCTTGTCTGCGTGCTGCCTTCTCCCCCCTGGTCCCACCGGCTGCACCGACACTCAGCTTGCGCACTGGGTTGGTCAGCCACTTCTTTAGCGTGCTGACAGAGCGTCGCGTTCCAGGAGAGTTTGGAGCAGAGCTTCCTGAGGCCTGGGGGGGTAGAGAGGCTACCGATGTAGAGATACTGCCCTCGCTGCCTGCTGCAGAGTAGGAATCTGCACACACAGAGGGAGAAGGATGACAATATGGTTCTCGGAGCATGATCAGAGGAAGGAAAATAAATAAAGGCTGCCTTGCATAAACATGTTTCACTCGTTCACACACAACCACAAACCGCCAAACACAGCTGTGTGACACTAAATGGGGGAATAAAAGACCTACTGCTTAGCGCAGCTGCTGTATTTATGTGGAAAGATGGCAGTAGTAGGGACATGGCTTTCATTTCTGCTTTTGAAAGTAGAGCTACAGATCTCATATATGTCTGTAATAATGCAGACCAAAAAGCAAACATGTAACCTTATACTTCATGCCTCAAGTCTTAAGACTCACACATTATGTCACACGATTCCTGGCAGACGTGAAGAGTATGTCCAGTAACATTTCATCATTAACTGTCATGATATGTCATACAATTGCACCTTGAAGTTTAATCATTGGATAGTTTTCTTAAAAGATAAGCCATTTGTTGGTAATCCGCCACACCTGTGAATACAAGCCCTTAAAAAAACAGAATATCTACAGGCAGAGAGCAACAACATGCCGTCCTGTGAATCCCAGGGTAAATGAGAAATCACAAAGCCGGTCTTTGTCAGGCCACTTGCAGCTATTCTCAAATTGGCAAGACCCTAAATGTGCGGCAAATCCCTATTCTGTACTCCACTATTAAGAAAGTAGAGCAATGCTTTCAAACAACAGGTGATGTTTCCCAAAAGTTGTGGAAGGTCTGAAGCCTCTTCAAGCAGCGACGACCACCTTTGGAAGGTTACACTTCTCGAAAACAAGGAAAAACACTTCAAAAACTATGGCAGAATTCAAGCCCACGGAACACAGGACTCTTTCGAGAAGAACAATAAATATAAGGTGGTCTGATGCAGGTTTTGTGTGTGGAAAATGTGTGAGCAAAACATTAAGGACAGAATGACATTTCTGGCAGAGCATGACAAGTTTGATTTAGACACAGATTCATGTAAATACGTACTCTATATAATGTAGCACCAGCATGCAATAAGGGGAAGCATTGGTCAAATTTGCTCATTGTTTTGTTTATTAAACAGACCCACACTGCATAGACACAATTATCAGTCCTGAGAAAAGCTCGCCAGAGTACAATTCAGGGGCTTATCTACAGGAGGACAAAGCTGAGCAATTGCCTACCCAGTAAAAACTGAAAACACACACATTCTGGCATTCATAAAAATAGTTGTTGAACTAATGCAAATTTAAAACTCTATATTCTACCTCAAACGACTTCTTGCTTCTTATGTAGGTGCACTACAGGTTCCACTGCCCTTTGAAGTAACGCTTACCTAAGCTACTTGTTGCAAATTCGCACAAATTTTGGGTACACACATATTAAAGCTGGGCTATTTTTATTACACATCGATCCATCTGATGATGTGTTCATGTTACAATAGTTACTGGGACAAAAGGACGAAAAAAAGTGAATGAGAATTAGGAACGCTTCTCTCAGTAAAACTCATCAGTTAATCAGTTTTCATCCACTCACCATTTTCAATGTATCTAAGTAAAATGGTAACTCAAACGTCAGTTATATTTAGCTTTATTATGTTCATTATGAACTGTGAAAACTGTGCCCACCCATTTGTGTCAAGGCCCGTTTTATATTTTTAACTAGAAAAGTGGTGCAGCGGTCTAGGAGATTGATTTTTACGTCTGTATGAACGCTGAGATTTCTTCAGTCTTTGCAGGTGGCAAATGTGCCACTGTTAAACCTTCAGAAGCCTCCGGTGTGAATACTGTACTGAATACTGGACGTTTTTACTCATAACTTTGACATAATAGCGCCATTTTTACAACATACATTCGTGTTACAATGACATGCTGTAGGGTTTCATTTTAATTCTATGTGGCAGCAATATGTCTCTATAAATAACTGCTCTGCACAACCAGGCCTCCAACAGAAGCCAACTGACCGGTCCTTTGGGTGGAAGATCGCGCTCAACGCACCACAGAATAATATACAGTAGTAATGGCTGTTCAGTGTGTGTTGTGCTGGTGCTGAGTTTGAATTGTATGTGTGCATAATGTCAGTGTAAGAGCAGCCTGTTGGCACCGCTAACACTCGCCAGTGCCATGCTGCTAACAGCTGGCACTGCTATTACTCCGACATTAGATAGGTTGAAGTCGGACCTGAGTTAATGAGGCTGCTCAAGACTGTAGTGTGACCCATGGGAGCTAAATATAGTCCCAGACCAGAGGAGACTGTGATTTCAATGCTTGTGTCACAGGGACCCTGGGAAGGGAGCAGGGGGATGTGTACAGGAAGCAAACTTTAATCCTCACCCACAGGAAAGGCCACCGTTTTATTTTGGTTTTCTCACCACGTCTATCTCCACTTTGTTCCCTTTCCTATGCACTCCTTAGTTCCTGCCTGTGTCGCAACTGCAGCATTGTTTAGCACCCAACATTTATAGTGTAACCAAGGAAGATTTTAGGATACATATTAACTGAGGAACATTTGCGAAAATGTGCTTATTAATTATGTGTTTAAAAGAAAATGTCAGTGACGCCCAGTAATTACCACATGATGAGTCCGGCTTATAGAGGCTATTTTAATAAGGCCGTGTATGTATATCCACATAGCTCATTTAAGTTAACTATATAAATGATTCTTTTATTAACAACATGTATTGGCTCCCTGTATTTATTTGTATGTTGTACAAACGCCTCAATAAAACATGTGAATGTGCCACAATGAACACTAAACTAGAGAAAAAGCTGCAGGAATGGAGATATAGAAAGCAGAAGAAAAATCCTCACAGACCACAATATAACAAAAACTGTGTACTCTAAAATAAATTCATATACTATTAAACAGCTGACTCTGTAAGGTTAGCACATTCGCTTGTCAAATGAAAGGTCTCAGGTTCGAACCCAGGCCATAACAAGCTAAGTTTGGAACTGTGGTGGACTAGTGGTTAAGATACTGGATTATGGACCAGAAGTCCAGGGTTCAAATCCCACCTCTGCCACAGTTGGGTCCCTGAGTAAGGCCCTTAACCCACAATTGCTCTGAATGTAAGACTTTATTAATTGTACGTTGCTCTTGATAAGGTGCTAAATGACATAAATGTAAACACAAATACATACTGTTGAACATTGACGGACCTGCATACACATTTTCTCTCAGCATACCACACACATACACATGGTGACACTGTCAGAGTCTGAGAGACCTACACACATATAGAAGCACTCATAACCTTACAAACATGCCCACAAATACACACCCTCGTAAACCTACATTAAAACACAATCTCTGTACCTACACATGTACAGGTAAGCGTCTTTTAACAACCGTCTATCAACGTTCTATGAAGGACCGTGAATTCTAACAGATTATGAAAGAAAATGAAAAACTGTCCTTTAACTCTGCCATAAAGAGCTGATCTTTTTTTTTAAGTTTAGCATGGGCATTTATACCGCCATAAATAGGACTCATGTCATACTTTGATGTTTTGTGTACATTTTTAATTGAAAACTGATTTAATTTGCATGAACTGCATGCATTACTAGGAACTACTTTACGGTCTGTGTTGCACATGGACACATTTAGGAAACAAACGCATGCAAGGTTTGTACTCTGCTTAACACTACAAGTGGTGTGCCGGCTTCACCTGCATAATCCTTGCATAGAAGTGCCAAAAGTCTAGGAGTAAATGAATGGGTTCTTGAACCCCTTGACCTACCTCAAAAGTCAGATGCTGGTTAGTGGTGCTCAAATAGCAACCCAAGCCTATTCTCACAGTACAGCTCTTACATAAATCGAATTCAATAGCTGGTCTTAACCTTAAGAATTTTATCAGAATGGCTCACATTGACGTTGTGGGGTTTGGTACAATCGTCCATTGTACAAACATCCTTTCAAATCAGTAGTGATAAATGGCATTAAACAATGTGGAATTAGTCACCTCAAGTCCAGCACATCAGGTCACATTATGATGACGTTTCATGTTTGATTTCGAACATTTTTAGTATTTAGTTAAGAATGCATGGATATCAATCTCATCCAAAACATTTCCATAACCATGCAGCTATGTCCAAACCATGTGCTGTTCGTTGTCACTTCTTGTTCACGTTTCACTCATTTTGCCTTTCCATAGTTGGCTGGCTAATTACAGGGTTCCTATAAATCCTATTTTCAGGGTTCTTATTCTCCTATATCCACTCACTGAGCACTTTATTAGGATCACCTAGGCACATTATGAAGATTTACCGTGGGTCATCCTTGTCACCAGACGTGAATATGTTAATATACTTTTAGAATGTGGTAAAGATTTGGTGCATGAAAGCACACTGGAAACGTCTGCAGAAAATGCAAACGCGTCATGAATCAGAGCTTAAACGAATGTGTCCTAAGAGTAATGGGATACCAGACCCGGTATTATATACCCATAGTTTCTACTCTCTTTGCTGGGTAACTATTCTGATGCTGTGTCTGCATGATAAATTCAAACAACAAATTCATAGCATCTTATAAATATTGATACTAAATTGCCCAACTCCACCGTCTATGAGTATTCAGAGTTTATTTATAGGGATAGATTTGTTTTAAATTACACGTAGTACTTAATGAATTTCATTTTGTTTTCATTTTTTTGTAATTTTTCCAGAGTGACTTACAATTCAAACAGTTTTACAATCCAAGCAATTGTGGGTTAAGGGTCTTGCTCAGGGACCCAACTGTGGCAGAGGTGGGATTTGAAC
>JAUZST010070258.1:0-21929 GCA_034779995.1 Parotocinclus haroldoi | reverse complement strand
TGCTTCTGGACCAGGTAGGGAGTGCTCACACACACACACACACACACACACACACACACACACACACACACACACACACACACACACACACACGAACACAAATACAAGCTTATATACACAGTATATGTGTGGGGGAGATCAGTATTTTCTTAAGTATATTTTAAGTTAACAGGACTGCCTTCTGATGAAAAAGCCATATCTGTTTTTGTACAAAACAATCAAAATCAAACATTTGCTGGTCAGATGTTCTAATTACATTTTGTGACTTATGTCTAAGGTACTTCCCAATACAGACAGTACAGTAATATACCATATGAAGAGGTGTAAATCCTACATTATTGTAATTTTTCATAAACACAAATATCTGTGCTGTTTGGTCCTCAAACTTTTTGGCTAAGCTGCTTATCACAAATAATTATTAGACCCACTAATTGCCCCATTAGACGTAAGAGTCTCTCACCTATAAGCATTCCTGGAGTCCAATTTAAGTGCTTGTGTGAAATTGGTTAAGGACTGAGCTATGCCTTCATAATTGCTTTGAAGTAATGCTTCTAATTTCTGTGGTTAATCTTACATGCCTTTTAAATTGTTTCTAATTATAATGTGAAAGCTTTAAATATAATGTTGCATTGCCACTTACCATCAACGTTATTTCACACAATGATATGCCTTATACATCAAGCTACAACATTAATCATATTTAAGAACATGGAATGAAAAGCATAATCACCTAATTTAGCAACTAGCATTAACAGCTAGAGTGTTACGTATAAGCATCCAGTGGTCATTAACTGAAGATTTTAGTGCTCAGTAGTTGCTCTTTCACATTTTATTTATATATTATTCTATTTCGTAGGAGCTATAAGGTGCTATAACTACATTTGGGATTGAGCCAAAACTGAGTTTACTGGTTACAATTTCTTGAGTTTGAACCTTTATTTAGTTCAGTTCAGTCAAATTTATTTATTTTTGTTCAATCCCATATTCAATCCTTACCAAAAGTCCAAAAGTATACAAACTTAGAACGAGCTGTAATACATATATGTATAAAAGCTGCAGAAAATAACCATATGAAACATCATGTTACATTTTATGACTTATTATTTTGCACTTTGTATTATTATATTTATAATTAATTTCGGCTGCTTCACAATCGGTAAATTTGAGTTTAATGTCAGTCTCTCTTCTAAGGGTTTATGTGTTGAGATTCTTTCTGAAAATTCGCCATCAATCTCAGCAGATAGAATTAACGTATTAATATGTTTAATATCATGTTTAATATCACTATATTTTTTTATTTCTGTATATTAATTTGAACAGAATTTTACATACATGAATGACTTTGCATTTTCTCAAATTTCAGAATCTTAATCCTGTATTTAAAAACTGCTTAATGGTGTGTCATTTACATAGTAAATAAAAAGCTTGACTAGGTTGAGATGCACTACATTTAATCATGTACAAAATATTTAAAAATAATTATTACCCATGTGGGCTCCAATACTAATTGTTCTTACACATAACATCACAGTGTTGCTGACAACACATCAATTTGCTGGCAACAGTTAACCAAGGTCTTTATAATATATATAGTATAATGTATATATAACATATATAGGCATGAATTCTTATGAGTCACCTTACTGAGCAAATACTAGACTAGTGATGTTAATGTATTTATTTATTTACATAATGTCTGCAATCAGTCAGCAACAAGTGTATTTATAATGTGACATAAAGCCAATTTACCCAGAGAAAACCCAGACACATGGAGTACATATGCAAAATTTACAGAAATGCAAACTCCAAGGAGACAGAGTCAAAGCAGAGGTGTCTTGAACTGTGAGGCATCGGCGCTAACCAGTGGGCCACCGTGCCAATCCGTTAAAGACTTGTATAGTAAATGTATGTTCGTGTGTCTATGTTAAGTGTTAGATAGTAATATAGTAATAACCATCTACTCAAAAGCTGATTTATTTCCTTTAATCTCACTAATTCATGATCAGGGTCATAAATGATCTGGTACCAGAAAACAATTATCATGCCTTAGATAGGATGTCAGTCTATCGCATGGCTTGGGAAGCCAGTCATGTCTACTTGTGGCATCCAACCCAGGTGGAAGGCACTAAAAGCCAGGTCCCTATGATGGTGCACTGACATACTATTTCACTGTACCATCCAGACACCTGCATATGTTGAATGCATCTAGGTCAGAGCCATACTGGATAGCATGGCCATTATTTGTCAAATTATAGTTATTATAAAAGTATTTCACATTAAAGTATTTAACATCAATAAGGTCTTTTGAGAGCTCACTTTGTATTTATTTATTCATTTCAGCAGCAATAAAAAATCATATGAAACGTATTTGTGAGATTAATGGAGTGTTTTTGAGAAGAAAGCAGAAAGCAGAAATATAGTTGCTCATAAAGAGTTTAATAGTTGCACAAACGGTAAAATATACTTCATAGTTGTGCTATGTTGCTGTGTTCTAATCAGTTCTGTAATGGTTTATGCATATGTACATGCATTGTATTGTATAGACATCTGTTTAGATGTTATGGTCAAGCATCCAGTACTCAGATGGACTATGTTCTCAGTTCGTCACTTCACATGTACCTACTTTAAATCAAATTCAGTACTTTGGTCTTTGGTAATAAAGTAAACTGTATTGGGATTGTGGTAGCCTAGCTGCTAAGATACTGGACTCTGGATCAGAAGGTCCAGGGTTTAAATCTCATCTCTGCCAAGTTGCCACAGTTGGGTCCTTGAGCAAGGTCCTGTAACCTCACTCCTGTACATTTAATCTCCTATTGAGAGGCACTTAAATAGTCAGGGGCAGCATGGCAGCACAGGGGTTAGCGCTATGCCATAACACCTCCAAAGATCCCTGGCTCAAATAAGTTGGTACAGTATGGAAAATGCATAAAAGAATGCAATGTTTCTTACAAGTACTTTGGCTTTAAACTCATTGCAGATGGTATAAACATTTGTCAACTTCATTTTGTTGGAAATTTAGAGCTAGTTATAAATTAAAGTAAAAAAAAGTTATCACAATGATGTGATTTCCAATAGGTGATGTCAACAGGTTATTGTAATCATTATCTGGCACAAAAACAGCATCCATAAAAGGCTAAGTCTTTAATAGGGATAGATGACAAAAGTATCTCTAGTTTGTCAACAAACACGAGTAACTTATTGAAATATTAAAGCACATTGTACCTCAAAGAAAGACTGGAAGGGATTTTTATATTCATCCCTCTACAATGCATAATATCATTAAATAATTCAAGGAATCAGGAGGAATTTAAGTATGGAAAGGCCAAGGGGGCAAGCTTAAAGCCCAAAAGCCAGGCTCTGTTACGGCATGGGGCTGTGTCAGCATTAATGCAGAAAAGTGCATTAAGATCTTAAAGTACCATATGCTGCCTTCAAGACATCTTCTTCTTCTTCTTGCATTTGTCATCAAGAAAACAAAAAAACACATGCTGCATGGCAGTGAAAGAAGAGGGTACGGATACTAGACTGGCCTGCCTGCAGTGCTGACCTGACCCAATACAGAGAATTTTAAGACTGGAAAATCCAACAACTATTGCACATTTTATGACGTGTTTGCTGGAAGAAATAAAATAAAAATAACACCTGAAACTTCAGTGCCAAAACATCTTTTAAGGTGAAAAGGAATGGCAACATTATAAACGTGTTAAATGCTTTACTGTCTCAACTTTTTTTTTACGGTTTGCATGCCTGAAATACAGAAATGTATGCTTATCAACAAATGAAATACCTCAGGCTAATAATGTCTGCAATGAAATAAAAGTCAAAGTGAATGTATGAAATATTGTTTACTAAATATACAGTGGGAATGGAAAGTATTCGGACCCCTTTAAATTTTTCACTCTTTGTTTCATTGCAGCCTTTTTCTAAAATAAAAAAAAATATTTCTATTTCTCTTTAATGTACACTCAGTATCCCATCTTAAAAAAAAAAAAAACAAACGTAAAATTTTTTTGCAAATTTATTAAAAAAGAAAAACTGAAATATGGCATAGTCATAAGTATTCAGACCGTTTTGTTCAGTATTTAGTCTCTTCTTCCACGATTGCTCAGTTTGGTCTAGGAAGAGTTCTGGTAGTCCCAAACTTCTTTCATTTAAGGATTATGAAGTCCACTGTGCTCTTAGGACCCTTCAATGCTGCAGAATTTCTTTGTAACCTTGGCCAGATTTGTGCCTTGCCACAATTCTGTCTCTGAGCTCCTTGGGTAGCTCTTTCTGCGAGTTGTGAGGTCTTATATATAAAGTTATGTGCCTTTCCTAATCAAGTCCAATCAGTTCAATTAAACACAGTTGGACTCCAATGAAGAAGTAGAACCATCTCAAGAAGGATAAGAAGAAATGGATAAGTTGTGAGTTAAATATGAGAGTGTCACAAAAAAGGGTCTGAATACTTATGAACATTTGATTTCAGTTTTTCTTTTTAATAAATTTGCAAAAAATTCTATATGTCTGTTTTTTTCTGTCAAGATGGGATGAATGTACATTAATGAGAAATAAAATTAACTTTTTTTGTTTTAGCAAATGGCTGCAATAAGACAAAGAGTGAAAAATTTAAAGGGGTCTGAATACTTTCCGTAAGCACTGTATATTCAATAAATAATATTTACCCAATCTCCCCACAAGGATACATCTTTTGCATTTTGGGACCTGTAACTTTCTTTTGGAAAAAAAAAAACATATGTCAAAATGTTTTCATGAGTCAAAATATTTGCTTAAAGTTACTGAGGGTAGGTGTATGTGTAGCATTTATTAGCTACATGTAATCATTATGCCAGTTTGTATTTCTCAAAAAGATATTGACACGATGTGTGACACACCAGGACTGACGTCTGCCTTGCACCTTGTGCTGCTAGTTAAATATTGGCTCCCTGGTACCCTGAATAGGATTAAGACAGTATTAAAATAAATGAATAAGGTGTTCAGTACAACCTGTTATATAGAAGCTGTTTGTCTGTAGAGATTATGTGCCTGTCTTTATATTGTGCGCTTGTTAGCACTGAGTTTGGATAATGTGTCAGAACCACTGATTAGATGTGGATGTCTGCGTACGTTTGGCCATATTGTCTCCAGTGCCATTAGGCTAATGGCTCTAGATAACTAACTCAAGCAACACATGTTGAAGGTTCTTTCTAAAAAAAAAAATAAAAAGACACATATTGAAAACATAATGGTATTTAAAACCTAACAATGTATTTGAGGTCACTGGCCCATCTCTTAAAAATTCCATTTAAAAATTGCTTTCAGAAACATTAATAATGCCTCACTTACTAATTATTATAATATATTCCTGAATCTCCAACTGCCAAAATAGTCTTCGGTTGTCTATTGACTTTTGCTTTTATAAATTTTCATCACATATCTATTCTGTCTACATGCATATACAGTATTGTTATTGGGCAGAGGCTCAACTGCCATTATGTAAGCCTTTAATCATGTTGAAATCCCCCCATGACTTTCTTTCCCCTTGCTACTGTCTTAGTTAATCATATCTGAGCAACATTATTGATGAATAGTCTTACCACATTTTACAGAAGGTTACATAGAAGATGCTTGCAAGTTTGTGAATCAGTGTAGAGGTAATAAAGCTGTATGATATACAGCCATCTTAAAAAAACAATATGTTTGTAGTAGTTTTACCTTAAAATAGTACCAAAATCCACTGAGATACCCATCTATCTGTGGAACTTGAAAGTTTGTGAACTCTTTCGAAATGTTCGTAATTCTTTGTAAATATAAAAATAATCATCAGATCTTTACACAAGTCCTAAGGAAAATATTCCAGATTTATCTGTGAGCAGCAATTTTTTCTCAGTCATTGTTTATCTGGTCTGGACCCCTCTGACTTGGTCACTGAAGAACATTCACCTTCTTATTCTTACACTGCTGTTTTGTGGGGTTTTGGCAGTGTGTATAAGGTAGTCATATAAATATATATTAACAAATATGGATACATACCAGTGGGATTTCAATTTAAAAACCTTTCATCACATGAACTTTTCCAAGTGTATTTTGACAAAGCAAAAACAAAACTGTGGCTCCTTTTTAGTATTTTGCTTTGTGAAATTGTTGTCACATGCACAGAATGACCAATCTCATCCATACAGACTTGTTAGTCCTCACTTGCCACTCGTTGTCACATGCCTCTTGGTAGCTTTCAGTATCATTATCCTATGGTGCTTGTGTATAGGCACTGTACCTAACATTTGTCACACACATGGAATGTATGATATTATTTCTAATTCTTATTTTAAACCAATTTAGTGATTCACTTATAGCTGTCTTATAGGTACTGGCAACAGATCTGGATTAAGACCCATTTAACTCACAAATTTAACATCCAGACTGCCCAAGGAGGATGGGTCCCTGTTTGTGTCTTGGTAATCCCAAGGTTTCTTCCTTATTACATGTGAGAAGCTTTAACTGTCATGCCATGTCTGTTCAATTGGGGCTTTGAGACAATGCTCTGCTGTAAAAAAACACTACATACATTCATTTGACTTTTACTTGACTTGAGATAGACATTGTTAAGGCATTACAGTGCAGACCCAAGCCATTTTCAACAGCTGGCTCTACCCACTGTGCCACCAGAGCTGCTATAGCAACTTGACTTGCTGAAATTCATCCCACATAAATTAGATTGCTGCCAGCTTCATTTGGTGTTAAGGAAGATATGTTCAATGCAAAGGTCTGATTATGCCATGCATACAAAACTATTTTGGTTTTAAAAAAACCTATGTACTCTGACATCTACAGACTTCTACATAAATCACAACCAATTAATCTATTCCATGAACACATTATAATGTGCTATGACATATTTTATACTGAATGAGACAATATGATCAATAAAAGATTGTAAAGTTAAGGAACATTTTTTGAAGAAACAATTTTAATGTGGAAAAATCTGAAGCAAACATTGTAGGTTTCAAACTGAAGATACACCACAGCCAAGTGTAATCTATATAAAAAAAATCATATATTTGGAAAACACTTTGAAATCAAATACAGTTTGTATGTTTCTTAGAATGGTGTTGCATGCCCTTGCATGAAGGCATGTATGATACTTGCTCACTTCATGCAGAGTCATAATGACTTATGATGTATTATGTGTATGAGTTATTGATAACTCATTCATTAAATACTGCAAGAATAAATACTATTTCATGTACCCCAATAGTGAAATGTCAGCTTTTTTTAATTGCTTTTTTTTAGATCCACATGAATCCACATGAATTCCCAACAGACAGCATTTCCCAGAGCATTACACTCAGAGAGCATCAATCAGTTTGGGTTCTTCCCCAGATTGTGTAGACTTACCTGGCCAGCCACTTGATGTAACAGAAAATGTGAATCATCAGACCAGTTGACCATTTTCCATTGCTCCAAGGCCCAATTCCATTTACCCACTGTGATCCCTTTAGATGACAAAAGGGGTTCACATGACTAGTCTTCTCTCATTAAAATGTGTTATACTATTAAATAGTTTGTGACATTGCATGCACTCATTTGCTATTCATTTACAAGCGTGACAAGGCAGAGGGGGAAGTAAGTAATGAGGCTATTTAATCACACCTAACATTAAAAAGCAACATTTTAAAGAGTGAAAGATTTAACAGGTTTTGCATTTTGTTTAAATAATTGTGTTTTTACAGAATTTTTCCATGGTCTTTTTAATCATGCTCTCAATTGCACTGGCTGTTTGAATCATGAGTCATGTTCCTGAGTTTTGTCAGCCTCTTCTGCCTGCCATGCATGTTTCATTTAATAGGTTTTATGCTTCTGGCTGTTCCGAAACTATGATGACTGATAAAAAAATCACAAATCCCAGATTTTATCTAAACAAGTATGGATGTGGAAAACACTAATTAAAGGCAGTGTCACTTTTCTTTGTGAGTGACAAGGATGATTAGAGGTAACTTTAGCCTGTTAAGCATCACTATAAAACAGTCAGTTTAGTTATTTTTATATGGTATAACCACTTGAGGTGTCTTATTTATAGATGTGAATACATGTGAATACAGTGAATACATCACAAACCTTTCTCTCACAAAAAGATATTTATAAAGTAATACCTGGTGGGAAATTGAGCATATATTTACAACAAATTTAGTGCATAGATACAGACATACACAACATATTAGAGATGAGAGGAATTGGAGTGACGCTTCAGATTTATATATAGTAAAATAGGCTAACTGTTAAATGTGGAACCAACTGCCCTAATATTTAAGCATTTTTTGACTAGCAGACATTTTCAAGAAGCTTGTGATTTGTTAAGGGGAAAACGACATACAAGGGTGTTGTGCAGCAGGGTAATGCCCCAGTAAATTCTTTTTATGTATCCTAATAAATGTTTGTTTTGTTATTGTATGTAATTCGGTTTTTATTATATTTTAAATACACTAATTTCATTTACTAAATATTTTGTAGGACATGGGAGCATTGCTCCTCCACACCAGGGGTATTGCTCATGATGAAGCATTTAATTAAGAAAAGCAAATATATGCTTATATGCAAAAGTTACACTAATTTAACTAATGTTCTCCTCTATTACACATCATACTCTATTGATCTACCAACTTAAGCTTGGTGCTGCCAGTACAAAGTGCTCACAAAAATGAAAGGATATTTTATTATGGGATAATTAATTTTGAAATATTACCTAATTTTTCGTAAGCAGTATATTATTGCACTAAGTTTAATATTAGAAATAGTGGATCTGGTTTCCACCAGGGTGGTCAGGGGCCAAAGTACTACCACTACCTGATTCATTTTTCCATGCCAGCTCTGGTTCTCTGTAATTCCATACTTTTTGTCCTGCTCCAAAGAGTCATGTTCAGCGTGCCACATCATTTCTTCCTTGTTGGGTGCAGTGGAGGCAGAACAGCAGCATGGTGACATAGTGCATGTGAGAATGAACTCCACTGTCTTGGCTTTCTCAGCTTCCCGGTCCAGCAGAAGTAAAGTTTTTAGAATAAGAGGACCTGGCACCTGTCTCAGTTATGTTTGTGCACATGCACAGTGTGAGAAAACCTGAGACAACCTGTATACTGTACATCCTATGATAAATCTGTTTACTGGGATAAAATGTATCTATATGAGATTTGATTTATTGGATCTCTTTTAGATTAGATTATGCTGCATGACCACTTGAATAACCAAGAATGAAAGTAAGATTGTTTAGTGCATATAAACACTCATTACAGGATTATTCTCCTTAATAAAAAAATCATTCAACCAGTTTTTGGTATTTCAGAAACTATATACCTGAGTTTTTTTTTCTGAAGTTCTAATTGGTTAACTATTACAATTCAGTTTAATACTAAGTATTAGTAAACTTAGTAATACATGTATATTTTTTGCATAACAATGATATTAATTCTATCAATAAGATAAATGGCAACTCACATGACCCTGACCAGGATAAGCAGATAAGAAAGTGAATGATTTAATACATTTCCAATTACTGCTGTCTTTTTTGTTGACATTGTCTAATCACATAATCAGATAACATTGTTCATTCCTGTAAGTAAATATTGCCTGTTCTTGTTGGGTTGTGATAAATTATTTTACCATTTCACCTGACATTCCCAATGACATATTTTGATGCAGACTCCTATTAACACAGCCCCCACCCCCTGCCATGTGGAATCAATTTCAGTGCTCGGTGTGACCAAATAGAGACTATAAGAGAGCGAATTGAGCAGTGTCGATCATAAAGGTATAACATTCAGTGAGAATGAGCCATAGGTACAACAGTTGCCCTTGGCGAAGGAGAGTTAAGGTATGATTTATGGCAATGTATTAATACAGTAAAGAGCAAAGTCCATTAATAAAAAAATGTACAATGGCAGTACAATGGCTAGGTGTACTGGGGAACATTGTAATAGGGGCACATTATAAAGTGACCAATAACACTCCAAACATAATGACTTCTCATGAACAATTTTAGTGGAGTGGGTAAGCAAGGTGCATCATTTCAGCTTGTCATTTGTCATTATATTGATTACCTGCATAGCCACAGTCCCCTTACTGCCACTGTCTCTTTGACAGGATTATTCACTTAAATCTACAGAATTCCTTCTTGCTGTCTTGAGGCTGTTCATAAGTGAGGCTGTAATTCAATTAGGGCAATGCACAAGTCAGACGGGTTTGAGATGTGTCCTAAAAGTGCTGACACTCATCAAGCACACTTGCACACAGTAAAACTGCAGAGCGAGCTAAGCTGTCGAAAACATTCATGACAATGTAGTAAGTGCACAATGAGAGGAAGTAACGAAGACATCTAGTGCTTGACAAACTGATCACATAATGGCACCCTTACAATAATGCAGATTTTGCACTTGCACAGACCAGAAAATTCTGTCAGTGTGCTTTGAAAACCAGTTGGTAGTAGGTGATGGAAACCTCCAAAAGTATATTAAGGCTGAATGCACGTTGGGCATTTGTATTCTCACATACATGTGATTTGACCCCCAATACAAAAGTGCATCAAGGGATATATACAAACACCATATTATATACTATAATATACTATGACTATGTTGATTATTACTACTTTAAGAATGGCATCGGAACACATTTTGATGCTGGTCTGTATTAGCACAAATTAATAAAATGTGTACATTTGAAGTTGATATGTTGGTTATAGATTACTTAAATGGATCACAGTGCAATCAGGCCTTCAAACTAATCATGATTTTCCAATCATCAGCCTTAACCACCATTAAGGACTAAATAAAAACCTTGAAATTCAGAATGTAAACAACACAGTCTCACATTTGGAATGGCCAAAACTGGAAATAACATTTAAAGACCTCAGACATTTGTCATTTTTTTGGTTATTATGTGTAGCTCAATGCACTACCCACATTCTTCTTCTTTCCTGGCGGTTCAAGTCCTGCTTGATGCGGGGTCTTCTCATACCCACGAAGACGCAACGAGGGAATACTTTGACCGATGTCCCGCATCGCCTGTTGTCAAAGACACAGAAAGGCCGCTCCACCCTGTGATTGAACCTGGGATCTTCTTTCTGTGTCAATGGTGCTACCCACCAAGCCACTGCACCACCCAATGCACTACGCCAACTATAAAAAAATATAGCTTAAAATCAACAAATATGGACCACATAATTTAGTTTTAGAAATTATTTAAATTATATTAGCAACACAACTCATGAAATATATGATGGCCCCAAACAATTATTTGACTGAAGAAACCTCTATGTGAATGAAATATACACTCAGTGGTTATTGGGAATAGCTGTACTCTTGCCCAGTCATGCAAGTATCCAATAAGTCAATCATAAGGCAGCAGAGCAACGCATAAACCGATGCCGGCACATGTAAAGAGCTTCAGCTATTATTCACATCAGAATAGGAAAACTGTGATTTAAATCATTTTGCCTATGAACATTTTTGCTGTTGCCAGACACTTCAGTTTTAAAACAAAAAAAAACACGCAGTGAGTAAAAGCTTAGGTCATAAGTAAATGGCCAGGCTTGTTTGAGCTGACCAGAAGGCTACAAAGAAAACATATCTGAAATCACAACATATTGACTCTTGAGGCAGATGGATTTCAACATCAGAAGACCATAGAATATTGCACTCCTTTCAGAGAAAAACAGACATCTGGACGAAGGCTCAATGAAACTAGACAGCTGAAGAGAAAAAAATGCTGCTTCCGTTGCAATATGATGCTAAAGGTTCATGATTTGGCTGATCGTGGATGATCCATGCACTCAAACTTGTGTGAACAGTTGAAACTTGAATCAGATGACATTTTGGCTCAACGGATACACCCAGATATTGCTTCAATGTGACAGCCTATGGAGTATAATTATATCAATAATATGATAAATCATGTTAACATGAACTAGAATGTTTTGGGAATATTTTCATTAATGTGTTGAATCCATGTCTAGAATAATTCAGTATTAATATAGTACTAGATTACCCAGTATATAATGGTATTTCTAATAAACTGACCAGTAAAGTAAGATACAACAAATTTGTACTTATTACAGTTTAGTTTAAGATACCATATATCATGTATGACTTAAGTTACTTACTATAGCACCTATCAACTTAATCAGCCATCATCATCATTCTCATCTATCATAGGATGGGGACTGCAAATAACAGTTACAACCCCAAACCAGAAATATCTGGGGCAGTATGGAAAATGCATATACAACACACATGTTGTTTCTTACATTTACTTTGATTTTTACTTCGTTGCTCTAGTATAAGCGTTTTTATACCATGGCTCTCTAAGGTCTTTTCAGTAGTCATCTGGCATCCAGTCAGAATTTTTCCTGCCACTGATTATAGATAACTGTAACACCACAATATAATACAACTAATATCTGAAATGACTTTTGCTAACTTTCATCTGTGAAAAATAAACTCAGTACCAGATATGCTGGGAGCCGATGAGGACTACGGCCACATTCTTGCTGCTGGGGAGGCTGCCGATGCAATCACATTAAATATTAAGTGCAACTGTCACGCTGCACACAATCTCAACCAGCTAACCATTTCCTCACCTGCTCTCACCCCGAGCTTTGTTTCGGCACTCCCTTTGTCTCATTCTACCACTTGTGAATTCCTGGCAGCTGTCTCCAGTTCCCCGCCTCATTAGCATCCCCTTTATTACTGTCCCCTTTCTTTTCTTGATTATGAATCATTGTTTTTGTTTACTCACAGCAAACCTGAACACTAGCTTTTCCTCTGATTTTCCTGCTTTGAATTGTTCCCAAACTTGACATTGCTCACTTTCTCCTTTGGAAATGTCTTCCCACTTAGTTACTCTCTTGTACGTCCAACCCTACCAGGGCTTTGATTAAGAGCTGAGTGAATCTCTTTGGATTGTCTGCCTGTTTGTGTTCATAATAAATTGTGTGTTTTTGTGTGTTTCATGCTCTCGCCTCACATTTACTACCAACTTTTTTATTCAGTCCATCCTTGTTGGATCTTATAACAGATTCTAGCAAAATACCCTTGCAAAGGTACTCATGGAAAAAAAAATAACACACCCATATGGAAATGTTGGATTGCTGTAAAACTCGGCAAGCAGTTATGTCTCCGGCAAATGTGTAAATTTTTGTGAAAGTGTCTGAATAGATGCTGGACCTTGCCACAAAAGGATATAAAGGGCTTCTCCAACTGCCCTATAAAAAGGCTTTTAGCATATACTTTTCGGTGGTATATTTTGAGATGGGCCTGTAATTGGACTACGAGAAGCAGGACGGCATTTTGGACAAATTGCCTGTCATCTAGGCCATTCTGACCTAGCTGTTAGGAGCTGTGGGGAGAGGTGGTTGTGTGAGGCCTTGCACACACGGTGGACAGGCTTCAGTTGGCCCAGACAGACAACCAATAGAGAGAGGATTGTTTGATCTGACAAACAGGCGCAACTCCCATAGTTTTGTTGTTCACCACCCATACACAAGTGCTTCCCTACACACCCCTGTCTCTTCCCAGACTATATCCAGGTGAAATTTGTTGTTGTGGCACAGATTACATGTTCTGCTATTGACAGCCAGGCACTGTCGCCTTCGTGCTGTCGTGAACGAAAAAGCTACACTGCCATAGACTGGAGCCATATCAAAGTTCTGTTTGGGATCCAATGACAGTTGGGTGGAGACCTCATAGTCAGCACTTTAATCCTGCCTTTGCTGTGAAGCCATACACTGCCCAAATTTCTCGTGTGATCTACAGGCCCAATTGCACCATATTTAGGCAAATGTGCCAATTTAGGCAATTGGATACCGTAATATATATATATATATATATTCTGTTCTATATTCTATATATATTATATAGAATATAGAATATATTCTATATTCTATATTCATTATTAACTAGGTATTTAACTCTTCACTAGTACAAGGATATATATATATATATCCTTGTACTAGTGAAGAGTTAAATACCTAGTTAATAATTAATTCATTGAGGTTCTACAGTGGTCTTTTTCCACTCATGGAGTACTTTGTGAGTAAGGTGCAGGTTTGACTGACAAAATTGTTTATAGAAACAGTGGGACTACAATCAGTAATTGTACACTATATGGGCAAAAGTTTGCAGACATCTCTGCCAATGAGTGATCTCTGTTATTTATTAAATTCTAATAGGTTTATAATATGAAGCATATAGGAATGAAATCTCCTTAGACAAAGAGTGGCAGTAGAATGCACAATACACTAAACACCTCCCCAAGAGGTCGGGTTGCGGCAGCAAAAAATGGGCAAAATAAATACTACACCCATATTTTTTGTGTGTCCAAAAACTTTAGGCTGTTCAGTTTTTATAAAACAGTTTCTGAAAATAAAACTATTCCCAACATTGTTGCCCACACATCTCATTCGAACTAATTTACAATGGCTCTCTGCAGTCAAAGTCTTTTAATCAAGTCTCTCAATGCATCAAATCTCAGGGATGTCCAGTGTGTATTGTTAATCCAGTGCGCACTTTCATATTCTGCTTTAATTAAGTCCCCTCCTGTGAGCAATGCTACACTGTAATATGACATGGATGAATAAATAAATAAATAAATAGAACACAATAAATACATAAATACTTTCTTTTTAAATTAAATACATATTTGCTTCTGAGGATAATTAGCCATGGCTTGAAGACAGACTGTTCCATCATGTCACTAGCCTTTACCAAAGGAGGAAGAAATGCACTCACAAAAGGAAACGACTTAAAAAGGGAACAATTTACATTTTAGCATTGTGCATTACGGCATGGCCTGGCTTTCGATTTGCACTCTTCCAAGTGCCAGGTTTTTGGAGTTCTGCCCATTTTCATCCTCCATTGTATTCTACACTCCTGAAAAGGGAAGTTCTATGCATCTTTTACAGAATGGCAACACAATGTCCATAAAACAATGGGATTCAGCGTCCATCCCTGGTCGGCAGTAATGAAGGAGAGAGCATGGTAAAGCAGGGCAGGTATCTCATGTTCCAAGCTTTGGATTTGTTTGCTTGACACACTGGACACCCAAATGTGAGCAGTGCTAGGAGCCCTCTTCTTCAGGCTGAGCTGGGGCATAGTATCCAGCCAGCTGCCTGAATCGAGGCCCCCAGTCCCTGAGGTAGGAGAAGTCCTGCTCTGAGCTGGTGGACAGAGTGTGGATTGAGCTAAGTGAGAGTGCAGGTGAACTGCTGCCCTCCAGTGCATACGTCTGGAATGAATCATACGGAGGCACTGAGGGGTCTGCATCTGCTTGCTCCACCTTCTTCCGGATATAGCCTTTGAAAATGGAGAAATCTGTAACCTCTCTGTCTGGGTTTATGTGGTTCTGGACCCGCTGGGGAAGTGACTCTGAGCTCTTGCCCTCAGGAAAGTCGTAGAGGTTCCGTAAGGCGCTCATGTCATAGGCCTGTGTATCCTGCTCTCCTCCGCCCTCGTCGTTGTACTTGATGACATTATCTCGCATGTCTTCCTCATCCTCGCACATACGCCGACCCTTCCTATGGCGCTTTAATGTTACAATCAGCAGCACAAGGACTACGGAGAGGGATAAAGACAGGACAGTTAGGGATGTCATAATAGTATTAGGCAACAGATCAAACTGATTTTAATCTCTAAAGCTTAGCGAAAAGATTGTAAACTTTGATGTCTCTTAGTGCCTTTGTCTTTAAAAAAAAAATCAGTCTGGTACAATGCATAGGATCTCAACCATTTAACAACATGCTTTTATTATTAATTTAAATATCAATCAGTTCTAGTTTAACGTTTCTCCTTCTATGCCTCAGTAAGGAACAAAGCAAATCAAGCATGAAAAATAAGGTTCTGCGTGCAAAGCATACAAACCTTTAACACCCCAGAGTTAACCATTTCTCTACACCTTTAAGTGTGTTCTTCCACTTTGCTTTGGCAAGGTTATGGCAAGGTTTGATTAGATGTAAAATCAACTGAGGCTGAAAACAATCGTTTATATAAGGCTATCAGTTATAATGCAGTACATAGGGCTGTTTTATCACCTTAATTACAGAAATATGAAATAACCTGTCACAAGTTAGCAGAACACTTGTCACAATTAAGTATCAAATAATAAAGCATCTTAAAAAAGTAACTATGTCATTTACATCAACCAAGCTCTTTTGAAAAATAAAACATACGAGATAAGAGAATGACTCTCACTTCTATACAGCTTTTGTGCATTTAGAAATAGTGTGTAGAAGAGAAAATATAAGAAATTAACCAAATGATACTTATTTTTTTGCAATTTGGGAACTGAAGGTCAGAACATGAGAGTCATTCTGAAGAATGCTATATAAAATAATACATAACACAGTGATCACTAGGACCTGTGTCACCAGTCCAGTTTCAGCTATTTATGAAAGACCCCGCCCCCAACAATTCAACGGAAGAATGCTACTGAATAATTTTTCCCTGCTGTTATTCCAAATATTTAAACATAAATTACTATTTACCTCTTAAAAGGTCATCTTGACCTGAGTATACTCTTATTTGGCAGCAGGACTTAACAGATGTCTTCCTGCTTAATGTATCATTCTGAAAACAGTCAGAACGGCAGCTGCTGCTGGATATAAACTGCCTTAGGTTATGTGTGTCTCTCTGAAATAGAATGAGGAGTCCAGTAGGAGACATCGTGGATATGTACTAAGCATTTAAATCCATGTTCTTGTGATAATGTACTGTCTGCCTGGAATTGACGTCAATCCAAAAAAATAACTATGTAACAGCATTTTATAAACCATTTTTTTTCTGTGGGCTGTCTTTTGGCCTGAGCAGATTTAATTAAAAGAATAACCTCAACATTTGGCTAAATTCATTTCTTGTCAAATTACTTTCTGAAAAGGTCTCTCTTTTTCAGGGAAGAATCAATATATTTTCCTCACTACCTTAGTACTGCACTCGTTTAATTTACTGAGATATACTCTTACAATTACAATATAATTTCCAGAAAACAATCACACGAATGATTAAAAGTAAAAAAGTTTAAAATTTAGGGTGAACGAAGGCATTCTTTAGTAAGTAAAATGACAATATATGGGTGGAAATGTGAGCATTATATTGTAGTAGAGCCTGGACTAATTTCTTTAAAAATAAAATGTTATCTGCTAACAGCTATTACCACCAAGTCTGTATGAAAACAGCTTATGAAAATTAACTGCACCTAACTGAGGATGTATCATTTGTTTTTTTTTTCTTTCCCAGCACTCATGCCGTTGGGATAATCAGTGAACTTATAACAGAGATGTAATGAAAGTTGGTCTCTCAATATATAATTATAAGGATGATTATGCATTTAGAGGAATAAAACTTTCAAAAATGTTACCCCAAGGTGGCATGAAAATATATTTGTAATTAATGTGAAATTATGACAGAATTGGAAAGGAAAACAACTGGAGAGGGATCATTTAATCCACTAATGAAAACAAAAGAAAACAAAGACAGTATTCATCTAAATAAATCAATGAACCCCTCATGCAGGCTGAATTATCTTAATTAGTTCTTATAGTTTTGATCAGAATCCCCCTTCTTGATCTGCATGTGATTAATTTAAGTCAGACACACATCACATGAGGAACTGCAACCTTAGAAAAAGGATCAAAGGTTCTTTTGAACAATTAATTTACTATGCCAAATGCTTTAGAAGATAAATTGGTGAGAAGATACAGTACATTTCATAAGGAATGTGAATGACTTTGATTAAAGAATGCCTTGGTGCACCAGAAGGTGACTTCTTTTGCCCTCACAATTCACTTTCTTTGAGAGATAATGTTAATGTTTTATTAATGGCCTCCAGTCCGGAGGCACAAGTCAGATCAAAGGTCATTAATAAGCTATGAGTACAAATGTGATAAGACTGATATTGTTCTGTGGATCATGTTACCATCTTATATGGGAGAGCTGTCTTGGGTCAGTTCACTGGGCTTTCATCTTACCACAGGGTGTGGATTCGCTAAGATAAAACTGCTTTGAAGAAGTACAGTCATTAGGTAAGGAGATAGTAAGGAAGTGCTAAAATATAATTAAAACCCCTTGGGAGAATAGCAAATCATACATTTTCATGTGAATGTCTTTCCTACCATTTGCATATTCGTCAATTTTCATTTGAATTAAACCTCTTTTCATTATTGCTTCATTTCCCGAATACTTTTCCAATTTAATTTGATACAACATCACCTTCAAAGGTAATTTTGCAATTTGACTGCAAATTAAACAATCTAAGGCATGTAGGTAATTCCAGCACTCTGCATATTTGATTGCCAACTCACTACCTTGAGCACACAAAAGATAAGCTGCTTTCCTGTGTCGTGTTGCTACATTAAAACTTTTCAAAGTTTTCTGTATCATTCTTCATCCATGTTGTGTTGTAAACAGGGGAGCACAGGCCCCCTGAGCAACCCATAGGAAGCCTATTTGTCATGCTTAACCCAGCATGCAGAAAAATACTGCATACCACAATGTCAGCTGTATACAAATTCAGTACCCTAGCCATCAAGTTTGTTATACTTGCCAGTTCAGATGAGATAATGCATAGAGTGGCTTGGTGGTTCAGTGTCTTAGGCTCTGCATAACTAATCAAAAAAAGTTGGGAGTTCAATTACTGGCTCTGCCAGGCTGCCACTGTTAAGCAAATATCCTGAAGCTCAATTGTAAGCTACACTGGATAAGGGTGTCTGCTTGCTAAATGCCATAAATGTGAAATGTAGGAATGGTAATGAGAACAATCAAGATGGTTGCAAAAAAAAAAAAAAAACAGTCGCATTTAGCATTTATGCACATGCACACATTCTCTATGGTGTTCTATGTAGCCTTATTTCATATCTGTTTTGACATACATTCAACAACAGATGCCAGATAAGTATATTTGGATATACAGCAGCAGATGTTGCCCCATATATCTGCTATGTATTGTTTTATGCATAAGGCTGACGGTGTGAATGTATTGCATTGCTTGAATGCTGTTAGCTTTGTTGTTGATAACAGCAACATTCTGGGTGGATCATATAATGCTTAGATTTATTGCCAGTGCCAGCTGAATGAAAAATCATACAATCTGGGCATCACAGCTGAATGCACAGCAAAGCAACAACAGACTGTTTCCTTAATAGACAATAGTAATGGCAACCATGCAAAGTGAAGTTTTAAACATCAGCCCAAACTGGAATATAGTAATAAATGTTGTTACAGGGGAGTGAAATTGTTCTCCAGAAACTAACAGTTTTTTGTACTAGGTTATATGGCGAAAAAAAGTTCAATGATAGCCACAATAATCTGTATAAATTACTTGCATGGGTGCCTTTAATTGTTTTTATTTGCTTATAAATAACTAGAAAAGTTGCAGAAACAGAAATTGGTGGCAACCGCCTAGGGAAAGCTAGAACTGTGATATTTGTCTAAAGCTGCTGATTGTCTTCGTCACACACCTAATCAGTCACTCCCGCGCACATTTGCTTTGTCAATGCCTGCCCTTAAGTCAGAGGGTAGGCAACTCTCTGACCATGGTGCTCTTTTGTTTTCTTTTTCAATTCCATCAAAATCATGTCCTCTCAGCACATAGAAGCATATATATATATATATATATATATATATATGAAATAGACTGAGGTTACAGTGCCTGCCTCTGCACAGTAGTAAACATAACAAATAAATGGTGTGTTTCCCAAAAGTTTAGTTGTCTAACTATGTTGGTAATTTTGAGTAACCATTGTTAGATGGGCAAAACCCCAGGCTGAATGTCAAAGAGCTAGTTGAACATTAGGAGAGAGCAATAGATCAACAGTTATTCGCCAAGTTACAATTAAATGATGTATATATACACACAATATATGACTTTTTCATGGGCCTAATTTAAGCTTTCTTTTTGTGGTTGATCATGTTAACTGCATAAGCAAATGCATTTAGGCACATTTTTAGTTTCAAATCCCATTAATGACATAGGTCAAACAACTACAGTTCAAGATTAGGTTTCTCCTAATAACATGGTCCAATCCACTGTGGTCTCATTGAGCTGAGTGATGGTTTTGGGAAAGATCTGTTAGTTAAATGTTAATTTATCAATCAAAGAACTACAGTAAAGTTTGTTCAGTGGTAACTTACCATCATTGTTTGAGAAAACTTTTGATTCAGTGTTTACACTAAGTGAGTTAATAGAGGGCCTGATGAAAGATATTTAAACCTTGGTTTGTTTTATACATCCAACTTCATGATTTTAGGAAAGGTATGTGTACTTGGTGCAGCCTTACAAAAAGACAATCCAAGTGTTTTGAATGGGCATTAAATAAACATTTATACTACTGAATCTGATATCAGCAACTGAATTAGTAAAATCAGTTTTTTTTCTGTTTTTCAGCAGCATGCCACGTTGCTCAGCAGAAGCAACAACTTATAATGCCTCATAATCTTTCTCAAATGCTGTGTCCTATGTCAGTCAATGAGATCCTATTTTAAAAATAGTTATTTATTAAAAGATTAGATTTTAGATTTCAGTTAAACAATAATTTTCGAGTGATTAAATGCACACACCACCATGAGGAACATTGGTTATATTGATTATTTATTGTGTGTCACTGTCTACAAATACATAGATTTATGCTCAAGGAAGTGCTCTGGAGCTGTAAAATACTCAATTATTTGCAATTATCTGCTATATAATGAACAGATCAAAATTATAATCCAGCACCTCAGGAAACCACTGGCTACTACAGGGGTTTGGGTTAAAGACTTGCTATATGAATGCACTCCTACAACAACACATGGCACATCCTGGCCATGCAGATGTTCCAATAGGCACCCCTGACATGACAGTTAATTTCCCCTTGGATGGACAGAACACAACAATTCCAATCATGGCAGATGGGCTGTAATTGGGGTAGATGTGTGCAGATGCAATAACATGCCCAAATGGAGCTATTGCCTTCCTCTCCCAGTTCACTCAAGGAGGACCTGTTTCATAGCTAATTAGACAATTTTGTTTTAGGTTCTGTTCATCATGACAACTAACAAGGAACTAGTGTCAGACCTTGGTCTGGTCACGCATCTATAGGTTGTACAAGCATGATGGGTGTTCAAATGGACATAGTGTTACATTGAAGAAAAAACTCCCAGTACAGTTACATTTGTTTTGTTCCTGCATACAATGAGCTTACCTTGGATTTATATAGATTTATATAATGTTAAAATTCATGAATCTTTTATCTCTCCACAGAATCTTCAGAAAATTGCCTCATGTGCGGTTATAAAGCCATGTGTTTTGTGATCAGATGAGACCAAGACTGAACCTTTTTAACCAAGCACTATGTATGGCAAAGCATGACTGGTAGTTTTCTTTGTGGGATACTAGATGATTGGACAGGACTGAAAAAAGAATGCTGCCAAGTACACCCAAATACTGCTCTCTGCTAAACTGCAGAAGAAGGCCTGGTGGTTCGAGCACAACAGTGACCCTAATCATACAACTAAAAGTAAATCAAAGAACAGTAATGAGCAAAGCTGGCACAGACATATCCAAACCAACTGATGGCTGTAATTAAAGAAAAAATGTTCTAGAATGTATTTTATCATGGAAACAATGAGAAAGAATCAAAAACATGTTAGCACTAAATGTATGTGTACACAGTTACAGGAGTTATATGCCAATTTTGAAAGTAAAAAAAACTTTTTTTTCTTGAAGCAGTTATGAACTCTTCAGTTTCTATACGGAGAACTGTTTCATGTTTCTTTAAGGCAACCTTATTTACTTATTTCACAGGAACCTGTTGTTGTTTACTTTAGTGAAGTAAATTCATACTTTAGACCCCTCTGACATGTTTACACATTTTCTTGACAACAAAGAGGTGGAACTCTTGATGATCATTATTTTTCATTAACGTATTGAACATATAT
>JAUZST010070247.1:0-21930 GCA_034779995.1 Parotocinclus haroldoi | reverse complement strand
GGGCAGGGGCAGGGACAGGGACAGGGGCAGGGGCCGGGACATGGACAGGGACAGGGACAGGGACAGGGGCAGGGACAGGGGCAGGGGTAGGGGCCGGGACAAGGACAGGGACAGGGGTAGGGGTAGGGGCCGGGACAGGGACAGGGACAGGGGTAGGGGCCGGGACAGGGACAGGGACAGGGGCAGGGACAGGGGCAGGGACAGGGGTAGGGGTAGGGGTAGGGTTTAATATCCAAAGCCCACTATCTTACTAATATTGTATTCGCTTGCTCGTTAGCTCACATTTGGACTAAGTGTTTTCTGCCTGTCCTATTGTAAGTAGTACCCTTGGTTGTCTCCCCCCGCTACCTTCATAATCTCCTTCATCTACACTGCTCATAAACACGAGGGAATATTTTATTTAAAGTTTAATATCTTCTCATGTTTGTGAGCAGCATATCGGCTGGTTGTCATTCACTCATTGAGTTTCTATTTCATCTTGCTGATCTTCCACGTTGTTCGTAAGACCATCTATCAATGCCTTTCGTCAAACAAGTGTATCGAGATTGTCTTACTATAGTAAGCATAAAACCCACAAGCCTAAACGCTTTCCCCAAGTACGGGTCATAGTGTATTTTCTAGAATTGTGAATTTCCATAAATATAGGAAACAAAGGTTCAGCATGTGTATAACAGTTTGGGCTTACAGTGCTCGGAAGATGGTAGCGTTCTAGCATCTCTAGCATCTCTGTGCCCTCGGTGTTCTAGGTACATTACTGTAGCCTAAACAGAAATGTGCTAACTATACTAACCATAACTAACTAACTACTATACTAATGCCCAGTCAGTGCTCTGTTTTACAGACGGATGTTAAACAGTGCATACCTGTACACATAGATGTAAATAGGAAACAACAACTAAGACTATGATTTAGTACAAATGTGTACCGCAGGTTGTACACAACCGCTCTGCACAATACTATATCCTTCTTCCAAATACAGTACTGTTACAAACATAACATATAGTACAGTGATCAGCCTTTTGTATGTGCGCATGTGTAGTGTTTCATGAATACCAGCAGATGTGTGGGAAGGAGATCGAGAAGAGTATCTGCGGTGAGATGTCTGGCGATCTGGAGACTGGCATGCTGGCAGTGGGTGTGTACTTAATTTACACGTTTCAGCAGCACACATTTGAAATTCAAACGTTTAGCGTAACTTGCCCTGTCTCTGGTGGGTTATTTTATGACTTTGTTTAGTCTATTGATGCTACAGCAGTAAATATTCACCTCCTGAGTTTGTGACCTTATTTTAGAGCAGTATATTTAAAACTCTGCTCCAAGTAACGTCAGGTGATAATGCATGACGAATGTTCTGCACTCTATAATATACAGAACATGGGGAATAGAGCTGAGCAGCGAGCCGTACAAACATGTCAAACATTGTAATTTTAAGATAGGAAGCCTAAGGGAAAATCACAACAGTATATGATTTGTTATATAGCTTTTGAAATGGTGTAAATGTACCTGATTTAGCGGGAAAAATAACATTGGATTGTGCATTACTGTCTTTTACAAATATTTATTTGTTTCCTGTTTGTGTTTCAGTGAAGTGCATTAAGAACACACCTGGCTACTTCGCAGAGAGGCTACACAAAGCCATGAAGGTAGAGATTTTCCCTATAAAACCTAGAAAATATAATATGCATATGCCGTCACATAGCCTATAACTATAAATGAAATATCAAAACAAAAGTGTTTGAGAATCTTTATCAATCAAATAATATCATTCCACTAATATGGATTTGGTCTTCTAAGTGCTATAAACCTCATAGCGATTTAGACGTTCATTTCCTTTGCAATGGCCTGATACTGAAATGATGCACAGCCAATAAGCAGCGTAAAGGCACATCGGGTCATCATTTGCCCACTTGATTGCCCTCCCTTTCTGTCACTCCAAAGTCTGGACGGTCTTTTTCATATATTTCTTTTTCAAAAAAACACCAGGAATACTGATTCTTCTGACCACAGTACACCACTGTGTGATGGTTCATCCTAGATGCCTCCAAACCCAGAGAAATTAACAAACTAATCCCTCGTTCATGGGGTAGTATCAGTTATTGTTGCATTCCTATTGGCAGTTCTTGATGTAGTGCGTCTGAAGGATCAAAGAACAGAGCAGTTCAGCTTCAGCTTGCTCTCTTGCTCTTTACGCGCCGACATTCTTCCCGATTCTTTTTAATCCGTTTTATGATGTTGTGCGGGGAGAAATATACAAATCCTTTGCGATATGTTTTTGAGGTGCAATGCTTAAACATTTCCATACATTTCTCTGCATTTGTTGACAAACTGGAGATCCACTGGCCGTCTTTGCTCAGTGTGCCGTTCCACTGTGTTTTGAGGGTGGCTGGATGTGGTACTGGGCCAGTGATACCCCTTGAGAGACTTGGCAGCACTTTATTTATAAGCACGTTTGACTACTACAAATACACGACTTGTCTTCTTATATCTCTGTCTGTAGGGAATGGGCACTAAGGACCGTACTTTGATACGCGTAATGGTTAGTCGCTCTGAGATTGACATGTTGGACATCAGAAAGGAATATCTGCGCCTCTATGGAAAATCCCTCTACAATGACATATCTGTGAGTAAACTCACACACCTATGCAAACACGCACTTCAGTACACAAAGGTTGTTCTATGGATTTGCTCTTGTAAAGTAAAGGCATTTTAAAAGTGTGCGTATGCGCGTGTGTGTGTGTGTGTGTGTGTGTGCACAGGGTGATACATCTGGTGACTACAAGAAGCTACTGCTGAAGCTGTGTGGAGGAAGTGACTGAGAGCCTGTAAACACCAAGACTGCACACACATACTGAGAGTGTGTCTGTGGACCCGCAGGCTGTATTAGGTTCCTATAGAGGACTTGTGTACTTTTTAATAAACCAGTTTATAACCACTTTTAGTGAGCAATGGTGTAAAACGAATACAATCAGCCTCTCAGTATGGCCTTATATAGAAGTGTGTATTTATGTTTTGGAAACTACTTTTCATTATAGAAAATATATAAATGCATGTCTAATAATCAGTCAAATAAATAATCACAATAAATTCTTAAGGTGGAAACACACAATATTGTTTATTACTGAAATTTCAATGCCTGACTCTTATCTACTGTACATGACCAAAGACATGTAGATAACACTCAGTGAGTGAGTGACTTACAGAGGCATTCAATTAAGTGTATTCAACCAGGAGTGCGGTACTAGATTCAAACCCCACCTCTGCCAAGCTGAGGCAGTTGGGACCTTAAGCAAGGCCCTTAACTTAAAATCCGCCATTGCTTGAATTGTAAGACTATCTACAGTAAGTTGCTCAGGATAAGGTCGCCTGCTGAATAATTATCTGCTGTAATTAAGTCCAAGTAAGTGTACAATGCTGTCCAAAAGTTTTAACCCCCCAATAGATTTGTTATTTTAGGTCTGGTATAATGGCCATACGTAACATGTTGTCAACAATTTGACCCAAAATGTCACACTTGGATTTGTCACTCCAGTCTTTTCCACTGATCTTCATACCAATCCTCGTGAGCTTTAGGATATCTGAGCCTTTTCACCCTGCTCCTCTTCTGTAAAAGTGGTTTCTTGGCTGCTACCCTTTAAGCCGTAGAAGGGTTGACTTGGCATTGCAGTGCTACTATCGCTCACATTTACTTGCTAGTGTAGCTTAGTGGATTAGAGTTCCCATTGCTTACTGACTGCAGCCCTGTGTGTGGTGTGTATATGCGTGGGGTTGGGGTAGGGGATTTGTTTGTTTTGGGTGCATGCTGTGCTTTAAAAACTACCCCCCAATGTCCTGTAAAGTAGATTACTCTGTATTCACTGTCCCACTGGTGATGACAGATTAATTAATCTGATCAGTGTGCGTGCATGTGCATTTTCAGTCTATGTCATATATTCAGTCAGTATGTAGTGCCGGAGTCAAGATTGCTAGAGCTGAGTCAGAGTTAATACCAGGACGAGACCAGATCAAAATATTATTTAAATCATATACAAATAAGAAAATGGAAAATCTTTGTAATTCACTTTACATTCATTATCACTCATTATTGCTGCTGTGTGCATGACATATTATTTAATGTTATATTTTACGACATATATGATGAAGTCTAATATTTATCAGTATGTATAGCCTAAAATAATTATTCTATTATAGTCTGGGGGTACTCACAAGTCCCCTGCTGGAGTGTGTACAGTAAATGAGAGGGTCACCTCAATGCCTCTTTGGATCGTAGAGAGGAAAACTTGACTGTTGTGTTTGCGTATGCCGAGTGTTCGGCCTTCTTGGAGTTAGTGGGTAGAGTTATGGACAGGGTTCCAAGCACTGGCTCCATCATTTTGTTGGGGGACTTCATTGTTCATACTGAGGAAACCTCGATAGGGATGATCTGAACCTGAGTGGTAGCATGTTACTGGCTGGGCATACTCTCCGAGATTGGGTGGGGAGCTTGACAATCCAGGAGGACCCCGAAGTAGAACAGCTGCTTCTTCTAATTGATTAGCTAGTTGAGGTGCTCATCTGATAAGGATGCCTCCTGGACACCTACCACTGGAGGTGTACCAGGCAAGGCCAACCGGGAGGAGGCCCCCTGGAGACCCAGGACACTCTGGAGTCATTATATCTTCCGGCCTACCTTAGAGTGACTGGAGGAGCCTTTGCTTGCCTTGCTGGCGCTGTGACCCCCTGAAATGGATAGGTAGAATAAATAAGAACAATGATGACCAACA
The DNA here is from genome assembly GCA_034779995.1 of Parotocinclus haroldoi. Lineage (NCBI taxonomy): Eukaryota > Metazoa > Chordata > Actinopteri > Siluriformes > Loricariidae > Parotocinclus > Parotocinclus haroldoi. The sequence goes on along the minus strand of JAUZST010070247.1, from coordinate 17,170 downwards.
TAAATAGAAATGTTTGCTACATTGGTAAGTACATTACAAAAATTAAGCAGTTATTATTGCCCTTTCCTTGTAAATTAAGAAGGTCAAAAATATCACTTGTTACATAATGTGTCTCATTCATCTGGTGCACGAGCATGGTGTAATAATTTTTTTCCGTCATATTGGATCCATCCTGTGAGCTCTTACAAGTAATCTGGAAGGGTCTGTGTAGGTTTAGAACATATTTTGCAGACTGATTTTGTTGTGTTCATGGGCTTAAAATAATTCCATATGTCACTTCTTGTGTATACTTTCTCCAAAAGCAGTGGATGGTCAGCAGAAATGCGTAACTCGCATACATACAGCACTGATTAAATAAGTCAGTCAAGTACCGGTACTATTTTGTAATGTAAGGTATAGTTTTAAACACTGTTCTATTATCGGTATACCGTGCAACACTAAGCACACCAATGGTGTAACACTCGAAATGAACGTGAACCAAACCCAACAGTTGAATAGACAAGGCAGCATCATACCTGAAAAGAGCAGCGCCCACTTTTTCTATCTATCCAATAGATTAAATAAGCACAATAATTACCAGCATTGTAAATAAGCTGCCATCAACCCAACCTCCTCACTGATATAAAAGTGTTTCTCTTCTTCTTTCTCAGTGTCCCTCAGATCACTTCTGAACCACTCTTAAGCTAAAACTCCTAGCCAGGAGTTTACGGGCTCTCTAAGAGAAGTTCTGTATTCTTTATGAATATGGTCCATGGAGTACAGGTAGTCAGTGAAAGGAGGCTGAGGTGGTGACACAAATGACATTAATTAATGTCTAAAATGTTATTAATAATGGTGCGTTAACCAGTTGAAGCGTCTGAGGAGCCAGGAATAACCGTGAAAGTAATGGTAATGCGAGTTTTTATCCACCAGGGAGCGCTCAGTGACCTTACCATTAATTAATTAATTAATTAATTATATCGCGAACTCTTGATGCTATGACTTGCTAGCAAGTTATTATGTCTACCATATAACAATAAGTAATATCCTTAGAAAGTATTGTGATATTTTGGGTTTTCTTCACCATATTTAATTTGCTGAGGATTTTTGCTAGGTGGGACTATGGTGGCTTAGCGGATAAGGTACTGGACTATGGGCTAGAAGGTCCAGGGTTCAAATCTCAGCTCTGCCGCAGTTGGGTCCCTGAGCAAGGCCCTTAACTCACCATTGCTTGGATTGTAAGACTGCATTAATTGTAAGTCGCTCTGGGTAAGGGCGTCTGCTAAATGATGTAAATGCTAGCAAAAAGCTGTTGGGGAACCGCAATCAATAGTGATCACTTTGTTAATATAAGGGCTTTGTTGTGTATAGAAGGAGTTTGTGATAGATTTTGGGTGCAGATACTTTGACATGTACTACCTTTTCAACACTTTTGCAGACCACGTACACCCCTTTCATGGCAACAGTATTGCCTAATGGCAGTGGTATAAAGTGCTCAGCAATGGTTTGGTGCAAGGAGTGCTTCAATTTAGTGACTTAATTGAACAGAGCACATCTGGAATGTGGTGAAACAGGAGATTCTCATTATGGATGTTCAGCCGACAAATCTGCAGGATCTGCATGATACTGTCATGTCAGTATGGACACAGAGTAAGTCTCTGTGGAATGTTACCAGAACCTTGTTAAAACTATGCTGCAATAAATTAGGATGGCTCTCTGGGTAGCACTGCTGCCTCACAGCAAGAAGGTCCAGGGTTCAGTTCCAGGGTGGAGCAGCCTGGGTCCTTTCTGTGTTTGCCCTGGGTACTCTGGTTTCCTCCCATGGTCCAAAGACATGTGTGTTAGGTTAATTGAGATCTCAAAAAAGTGGCCCTTAATGTAAGAATGTGTGTGTGTGTGTGCCCTACGATGGATTGGCACCCCGGCTAGGGTTGTTCCTGCCCTTGCGCCCAGAGTTGCCCGGTGGGCACCGGAGGGCCTGTGACCCCGTGTGGATTAAGCGGAAGATAATGGAAGGATGGCGACTTGTGCATTAATGCAGAAAATTACATTGAGTTTTTAGAGCAACATATGTTGCCGTTAAGACCACATCTTTCACATAAATGTCCATGCATTTTCAACAAGACAATGCAAAACATGCCTTGCAGTCTTTTTAGGTACATTGTTTTAAAACATCTAAATAATTTTCTCATACATTTGTTGACAAACTGGAGGTCCTCTGGCCACTTTTGCTACTCAAAGATACCACCTTTTCTGGATGCTGCTTTTGAACCAAGTCATTGTAATCGCCTGTTGACATCACCCGTTTGAAATCACAAAATTATTTTTTTTACCTCATCATTAGACCTAAATTGCCCCAGTACCATTTTTATTTGAAATACAGGAATGGATTTAACTTATTAAGAAATGAAATTAGGTTTTAAGCAAAACATGAACGATTTTGGGTCCATACTGTCTGCAGTTAAATTACCTTGACCGACCAGTCCGTTAGATGCCTTGTACACGTTGCCGGTCACACCACTGCAGTTGTGTTTTAGCCATTATGCAACGCCGTCGCACTGGCTAGGCGGGCTATTACTCAAAGTCAAAGTCAAATTTTTATATTATGCCCTCAAATCGGTGCCACTCTAAGACAGTACAACCTAACACGCCTGTCTTTGGACTGTGGGAGGAAACTGGAGTACCTTTAGGATCCCCAGTTAGTGCTACCCACTGAGCCACAGTGCTGTCCCTGCATTGAAATAAAAGTCATAAATGTAAATGGAATGAACAAGGCAGCATTTTTTCTATTTGCAATTTCCGTTCCGTCCCAGTTTTTTTTTTCTAATTTGGGGTTGTATGAGCCTTACAGTTTTTGTTGGAACTGGACTGTTTAATTGTGTGCTCGTTTGTGTGGATGCACTTTTTTCATTCAGCACTTATCTTTTAAATTATAATAAGTATTAATGCACCTGCCACAATATGCACTCACCATATTAAACTCTAACCCTGTCCAGATGAGATTGGTAATGTCACCATTTTACCTCTCCCCATTGAGAAAATGAACAAACCAGATAGAAATACAATCACTGATTAGCTCCTGCAGAAAGGAAACCTACTCACCGGTAGGTTTTTTTCAAATAATTTTAGCCACGTTTGCTCAAGGCTTTAGTTGCTATCAGTCGTTTACTTTTGACCATGCTGCATAGGCCAGTGAGAAGGAAATTAATGAAAATGAGAATGCAGAAAATGTGCAAAAAATAACAAGCTACAGAAAACCCAAAGGGCCTAAAGACAACATTGTATGAGCTTGTTGAGATTTCTTTTATTCTGTTGCCTTTTCCAACCTATACAGTAGCAGGTACAGTGTTAATATGTTTGAACTACCTTAATTTCTTACCAGCACTTTGTGGACTTTATGTGTGCATACAATGTATGCCAAGAAAATTTCCCCCACACCATTAAATCACCACCAGCCTGAGCCACTGCCTTCCTACTTATGTTGTTTACGCCAAATTCTGACCCTACCGTCAGAATGTTGCAGAAAACGAGACTCATCAGACTTTGCAAGTCCAGTTTATGTAAGATTTGTTTTGATGCGTCTGCTTGTCTTGAACTGTGAGTCTTTTATGTTGAGTCTCAATTGTATTTGATTTATGTTGTACTTGTTGTAAAGCGTCCTTGGGTTTTGTGAAAGGCGCTATATAAGTTATAGTAACTTATTATTATTATTATTATTATTATTAGTAGTAGTAGTAGTAGTAGTTAAGTAGTAGCAGTTGTCTTTTCTTTTTCGGTAGTGGCAGCTGGTGAGATCTTCTGCTGCTGTAGCCCATTTGCTTCAAGGTTTGATGTGCTGCACATTCAGAGAAACTCTTCTGCATACTTGTTTCTGCTCGACTCTGTCTGGTAATTTTCCTTGGATTGCTGCCATCAACAAGGAACATGTAACTTGTATCACATTTCTTCCCCATTCTGATGTTTTGTGTGATCTTCAGTAGGTCGGTTTGACCATGTCCACGTTCCCAAATGCATTTGATTTACGTCAAAGATAATGTAAAAAGGTGTACTACATAAGAACTAGGTGAGTGTAGTAATAAGTTTAATAATAATGTTTTCAAATTTTTCAAAACGCGATGTAACACAGTAAAAGAAAACTAAACAAACTCACTTAATATTGTTTTCAGAAGCGTGTTATTGGATGGGATTTTTAAGCGCTGCTATCGAGAGTAAGCGGTGCCGACGCTGAGCGACTTAGCTGGGTGTCGCTGTTTCGTTCTACTTTTGGGTTATTTCGCTTCCCATATTATCGACTTTGTACCTCCACGATTTTAGTAAGGGACAGTAACGTTCAGTTGGGGACGTGTCCATGTAACTGCGGTCTAAAGACGCCGCTGTTTATGGGATTACTTTTCCGTAGTGCATTTTTGAGACGCCGCCTTAATACGCAGGCTCTCGTGAGCGCGCATGTGTCAGCGGGTGAACGCGCATGTGTCCTGTTAAATTGGAGCGTAGCTGGAGCGCTCTAACTCTTCTGTTTTAAACCTGTTGCCGTTCCGTCAGTTAGGAGTAAATATGGCAGGTAATGCTCATCGTAGTTTTTGTTGATAATTGAGGTCGGAAATACATCGTCGAAGTAGGCGCTTTGGACGACTTGGTGCGGTTTAGATTCTGTACGGTTTGGTTGTTTTTTTGTGACCAGCGTCCGCCCCGATGTACCTGTAACCGTAACTACGAGTCCCAGCATCTGTGGATCTTCTGGAACTAAACTGGACCAGAGACGAATAAACGGAAATAGGTGGTATCCGACATTCTGTCACATAGCATTTGTGTCTTGGAGAAACTAATCGGAAAAGGCAAGACAAAGACTTAAATAATCCGAGAACCACGTAATAGCTTCTGTTTTCTTCTTTCTCCACACTTTCAAACTGTATTGTTGGTAAAGATCAGCTACAGCCACATGCACTACAGAAGGAGGACTGAACATCAAGCTGTTATCATGTAAAGTATCTACGGAATTAATAACGCGAAGAGTTCAACAAACACGGCTAAAATATCTCATTCCAACGATAAATGTATGCATTTGGCTCAGCTTTTCAAGTGTAGCCCGAATTAATACCAGTTTAATTGTTATGGGGATTTGCCACTGAAGATAAGGGATACCAGTCCGCATCACTGTCTGGCTTTACAAGTAAGACTTGGTTAAGACTATCAAATCATTGCCAGTCATCTTGTGGACCCACTTCTTCATGTACTGAAACAATGTGGCAGACAATTACATTTCACCTAATAAATACGGATTAAACTACAGCGTGCTTTGCTGCATCCAAGTGCTCCAGTCCGGAATCAATCCTAATTTTGAACTTTGTTTCGTCAATGATGTGACTTGGCCAATGAAAAACTAGAAATGTTCAGCTGGTAGTTCAGCGTTGTTTGCATTTCCATTTTCTCACTGGAGTTCCTCCTTGATTGCACTTCCACTTTGAGCAGGTCTGCATGGCCGATGAGTACTCAGGGAACGCATGCTACCAGCTAAAAATGGCGACCATCCGCGCGAATCCATCCAAGACTCCATGATTACCAGTTTGAAGAAAATGGACTATACAATTCCGTTCTCGGCCGATGTGCCGTGCGACAGTAATGGCCAGCGCATGTGGTGGGCCTTCCTCGCCTCATCCATGGTTACATTCTTTGGTGGGCTCTTCATCATTCTTCTTTGGAGGACAGTTCGGTATCTGTGGACTGTGTGCTGCCACTGCAATGCCAAACAGAAGGTAAAATGCAACTCTTGAGCCAAATTTAAAACATGTCTTGCTTAGAATTATTTTCCGCATTTAGCAGATTCCTTTAACCACAGCAAGATTAAACTGATACACACTTGCATTGCGAAGTCCGGGCGGTTGAGGTTTAAAGAACTTGCCAGAGGAGCATTACACTCGAACCCTGCACCACTACAAACCGTATTTATATGCCCAGTTGCATCTTAATTACTCAAAACTCGAATACTATAAACTGGAAGACAACACATTGACATTCTTTTAATTTAAGCCAGTTTTAGAGGCACACCAGTTTTACATGAACATCGAGCTGTGATGAGCTCTGGAGTGCTGGAGCCATCCAGAATTGGTGTTCTGACCCCCCTGAAGTAAACTTGAGTCTGTGATCAGGTTGCACCAACAGGTCTTAACTAAGGCAGTCTGGGTTTTTTGCTACAGTCCAGGTAACGTGCTACAGGAATGAATGCTATGTTGCATCAGAATCGTTATTATTCAGTATATTTTACAAATGCAGTGGTTACATGACAGAAGCGACAGCCTTAGAGTTTTATTAGTGACTGACAAGATACTCATCTGTGTTGAAAAAGATATGTATAAATGAACAAGTTTATTCCTTACAGATTATGCACGAGTTCTGTGCTCATTAGAGCGAGTGACTAATCTTAATTGGTCACATTTCCACCACTTGCTTTCTTGATAGAAACGACGACTAATGTTGCCTGTGGACATTTTTGTTTGGCACAGATCCGTGGCTGAAAGAAAATACGTTCTTACTTTGGTGAAGTGTTAATAAGAAGAAGCATAATATGTCAAGATTTTGCATGAGCCACTCATGTAGATCCAGTAGTGTATTTATTTCAGGCTGCTTTGATAATGATCAGTTGCACATAGAATATTTTATAGAAACATTTTGTACTGCACATGAATGATTGCACGACAGGAGTCATGGTTCACAGGCCTGTTTAAAGTAAATGAGTGAGCTTTACTTGGTAACTGCTCAAATGATCTTGACCCGATACTAAGTGCTGTTATTGAGGACAATACTGGCCTAAACCTTGGATTAGATCATATTCCTTTTGGCCTATTTAACAACTAATCCACTGCGACGTATTTTAAGACATAAACATTAATGCTGTAAGATAGATCAGGATACCACCGATCAGCCACATGAATCATACTGTCCTAATACATCCATTCATCACACCTTGCTTAACTGGAGATTCAACAGTTTCTATTAGGATGCAAGCTTTGCTTTAGAACCTTAAAATCTGCTATTTATTCAATTATTATACAGGTTTTGAATGTACCAGGAACTAAACCCTGTACCCAGTTTACGTTTGCATAAAGGTTGCAGATACAAAGCTATTCAAAAATGACATTTTTCTATGAACTTATGAGACTTTCTGCCGAAATCTAGCTCCCACTCTATTAGCTAATCATTAAATTACTTTAGTCCTGCTATATACTGCACTTTCTTTTTTCTTTCTTTTTTCTAACGGTCATTGTGTAATAATAGTACTTTTTTAAAAATATATAAATGCAATCATAAAAAACCCAAGATACAGTATCTCACAAAATTGAGTACGCCCCTCACATTTTCGTGACCATTTTATCTTTTCATTGGACTTCACTGGAGTTATGGCACTTTAATGCCATGTAAAGTAGTCTACAGCTTATATAACAGTGTAAAATTGGGCCCATTCACACCTGAGTCACGTGATACCGGGGAGGGAAAATGGGCAATTGGGCACAATTTCACCATTTTCACTCTGGGGTGTTCTTACTTATTGGCCAACGATTTAGACTTTTAATGGCTGTGTTGAGTTATTTGGAGGGCACAGCATGTTTACGCAAGTTATAAAAGCTGTAGACCTAACCCTAACCCTACTTTACATCGTATCAAAGTGCCATATCTTCAGTGCTGTCCCATGAAAAGATATAATAAAATACTTCCAATTTGTGAGGGGTGTACTCACTTTTATAAGATACTGTATTTCACGGTGGTTGCAGGAGGCACTTGGTTGTTTTAGTGGATTGTTACATTACATTGTGTTTATGTGTTTCTCTGACTGTATCCACACTGACATCTTGGCATGCATTGTCTGTTGCACCAGAGTAATTTTGGGTGGTTTTCTTACATCCATCCGTTATCTTTCGTTTAATCCTCGTGAGGTTGCTTTCCAGACGCTGCCCACCCAGCAGCTCTGGTCGCAAGGGCAGGAACAACCCTAGACGGGGAGCCAATCCATCGTAGGGTGCACGCACACAGTCACACGCTAAGGGACACTTTTAAGAGACACCAATTAACCTAACCTATCCCCTGCAGACACCGGAAGACCTTGCAGACTCCACACAGAAAAGACCCTGGCTGCCAAACCCTGGGATAGATCCCGGGACTTTCTTGCTGCGAGGCAGCGGTGCCTCTGTGCTGCCCCAGTTTTCTTACATATCTGATGAAAATGATTGTGTTACTTTTGCCTGTCACTAGTTCTGTGTAGCGTTAGGAGGCTATCTTTCCAGACAAGTTACCAAAAAAAAAACATGCATCAGTATATCATATAAACTACAGACGTCCTTTATTTTTAGCGAACAGCGTATATCACTGTAATGGCCAAAAGTGTTTATATGCTGTCTGTTACCTGAACTAACAGTGAATATATTGATAGATCCAGTGAAGAATGTTCATGCGGAATAAACACTTTAACCCAGAATGGTTAATGCAGGATGCAGTCTGTTCTTGCATTTGAACCATAATAAAATAACTTAAAGTTCCAGGGCTTGTGAGCAGCATTAAAGTTTTTCGAACATTGTTCACACACTTGAACTTGAAATGCGATCCCTGAAACTCGTAACAAATCCCTACACCAAGACTGCAAACCTACAAGCAAAGTTCTGCCTTACACTTACTAAATTGGCGCTCTTTTTGCAAAACGATACATGAAGTTCTCTATAATATGAGAACTTATTCTTATTTAGGATGGCAGCGCTGTTTGATACAATTCACATCCGTATACCAAGGTTAGTTTACGATGCTAAACACTAGTTTCTTAATTTTACTTCAATAATAATGTTCTTTGCATTATAAAAAAGGCACAGATGCCTGTAGCCCATCACCATGGTAGCCTTGGTCCCTGCAACACTGTCCGTCTTATCACATTTGTGGACACACTGCATAGCATCCTATTTCCATCGGATCATCCCAGAACAGCTTAAATATATTGCCATCTGGGACAATGTGAGATCCACCAGGATGTGTCTAAAACTGTTTCATCGACCACTCACATTTTATTGTGCTATCCCTTCCAAATAAAGCGATATTCCCTTCCCTAAGTCCAGCTGAAGTTTTCCTCTGGCTCACAAGCTTCATTTCTTACTTTTTTTAAATAGCCAAGTTTTAGCCAAACCCAAACCTGCAAAATATTAAATGTTTAATGACCTCAAAAGCAATTATATGTAATTATTCAGGTAATTAACTATAATGAAACAAAGCCTGACATAGAATTTCCCTTTGAATTCCTTAAATGTTGAAGTATTGTGAACTGAAGATAGCCTTTAACTGAATGAATGGCAAGTCTTGTTCCACTCAGTGATACTGGCTTCAAAGTATTGACAACATTTCCCAGTTACTTTGCCGTTAATAGTGTGAGACCAAACATTTCTTACTGGGTTCAGATCTGGACCTTGGCCATGCCAGAATTTTTCAAGCCAAATCTCTGGACCATCACAGTGCAACTCAGACTGTGTTCAACCCCTGTGAGTCAAACTTTCCATATTCTGCCAGAAATGTCATTCTACACCTGCATTAGACAACCTTTTAGTTCTTGTTCTTGCTGAAATTGTCATGTTTTCGGGGAGTTTTTCGACAGCTTTTTATCTTGCTTTAAATCCTAGTTGTATGTGTATATTGAAAAGATTTAGCACCTTCCACATCCTTTCTTTCTGGCAACGTCATCTGTTGTTTAAAAACATCGACCTATTCTCTTCATAGCTGAGAGTGAAATAGGAATTTGCTGTGCCTTTAGGGTCTTGTATATTTTAGAATAACTGCAGTTGGTCTGAAAAAGCTATGCTCAAATGATGCAGCAACCCATTTCTTGCCACAGAGTTTACACTCAGGCCAGAAGACTGCAGATTGTAGTTCTCCGTCTGTAGATATTTTCCATGTTACCCGCTAATGACATTTTTAATGACAAAACCAAAGATGGAGGATTGACAAATCTTGACAAATGAGGAAAGTGAATTGGAATCATCTCAGTGAATTGCTGTTCTGACCTAGCTGTTAGGAGGTGTTGGTATGAGTGGTTATGTGAGGCCCATGGAAAACTCCGGACGACCCAGACAGATCGCCAGTAAAGAGGATCGTTTTATCCCCTGACCAGCATGACAAGCAGCTCCCACAGTTTCATTGTCTACCATCCAAACACAGACACTTTCACTATACACATCTGCCTCAGACCACTTCCAAATGTTTAGCAGAAGGAAATTTGTTGTTACAGTGCCTGTTACTTGTCCTGTCATTGACAGTCAGTCACCATCACATGTGTTTGTACTTGTGAACAAGAAACCCAGACTGTTATAGACTGAAGCTGTACTGATGAAGCCACGTTCTGTTTGGGATCTGGTGATGGCCGGGTTTGACATTAAAGGCCTTGGTTGTGCTGTTTCAACTGACGATGTGACGATTTTGGATAATTTATAGTCCTCGCATACTGCATTTGGTCACCCCTAGCAGTGATCCAAAGGACACTAACAGGTCAGCAAAAATGTGCAGGACATCCTGCTGCCGCATGTGTTGCCTCTAATGGCAGGGCTTCCAACCACAATTAATCAGCAGAAAAATACTAGTTCATACACAGCAAGGTTTCCCAGGCAACTAGGTTCCTTTCCCAGGAAAGGTGCTATAGGTTTGCAACACCTCTTGCCTTGCCAGTTGCCAGATTTGGCACCATTTGAGCATTTTGTGACCAGCTGGGATGACAACTTTAGCAACCTGAGTTTGGGAAATCTCCAGGTCCAGCTATAGGCAAATGTGTGATAGCAAGCCTCTAGTTTTGGAAAGCATTCTTGTAGAATGGAAGGGGAATCACTTTCATGGGCCCTTATGGCAAAACCCGCTGTGTCTAATCAAACCACACCTGTAATAATTTCCACATCTAACTGCAGCATAATTAACTGACCACCATTTACATCTTGTTTTTTTTTCTAAGTTAGTGTATTTTGGTATAAAGCATTTAAGCACAGAGACATGCTGGTTGTAAGTGAATTTCAGGTTTTTCCCCCCAGTAGTTCACAGCAGCAACGAGCAGTGACACGCAAGCAAGCAAATGGTGACACACGTCTAAGGACTGCTTTTTATATTTTCTGCAAATGTTCTGGCTAATGATTCACTAAAGCTTAATGTTGTATAATTATAGGTTTGACCCATTGCCATTTGGTTTTCGCATTGAGAGTGTACATTGGATTACTTGGATTACAAACTACAGTGTAGCTTTATAGTACTAATATATTTATATATATTCATAGTAGTGTTTTGTTACGCAAATTGTATTCATTTTTTAAGAGAGGAGTTTAAATTCAGTGTTTACAATTGTGTGTTAAAGTATTTTTTGTGTTTAATGAGTGAATCACAAAATGTGTAAAGAAGAAAAAGAAGGAAGAAAAACTACAATGAAAAGGCTAAAAGTCAATGTATGCGCAATAATAATACATTTCACTGAAAACTTTAATATGATTGTCTATTTCCAAATCAGTGTAAAGTAACAGAAATGGCCAAAATGTTGCAGACAAAAAAACAATCCAACCACATAAATGGTTGCTGTGCCATTCATCTTTTATATAGTTGTAATTTTAAGTGTATTATGTCACAAATTACACACTGATCAAATCAAACCAAAAAAATGCAACTTACAACACAGGGGGTTTGGGCTGTAGCCACATTTTCCTCGAGTGTTTTATATTCTTTATGTAAAAATTGTTCTGTTTACTTCCATGTTCTGAATAAATTATAGAATAAATCAAAATCACCAAATCCATAAACATGAAGGCATAGTTCAGTGTGTATTCTTCTTAAAAGGATCTTGCACGAGTTTTTAATCATAACAATACGAAATTACAGTGTAATGCTTGTAAATACAGGGAGAGCTAAGAATTTGTAGATAGTGATGGCTCAGTGGTTAAGGTTCTGGACGACTATGCAGAACGATATGAATCTTCGTGTTATGGCTCTGCCAAACTGTCAGCGATGGGCCCTTAGCTTGCATAGCTCAGTGGTTTCTTGCTCAAAAGATGTGTCTGCCAAAAGTTTTTAATCTATTTTGTATTTGTCAGAACACTCCTTCATTACGTAATATGTGTTCTCAATCTAAAGTATCGGTAAAGACCTATGATTTTCTATGGAATTTAGACTCTATGGAAGGTAGACTGGCCTATATGAGGCAGTCGAATCCGGTTAATTGGACCACAGGTTAACGGGAGCAGCCGCTTATTCGGACCAAATCCTAAAGTACCGAATCAAATCCTATTATATACGTGTAATTTTATTCGCTTATTTGGACCAAAAGTCTGCTTAATCGGACCAAAGAACGTGAGAGCGAATAAGAAAAAGAAGCCCCAAGTCGCCACCTAGAGCAGATGGAAAGCGGGTCAGCGAGATATGGGAGGATTTTTGGGATCCCTGGGAGAATTTATGCTTTTATCAAAGGTCAGGAAATCCATCAAGAGCAAAACCAGTGAGAGGTGACCACGCCCACCACTTTCTTGATTTTGAAGTGCAGAGCGTCAAGAGAACGCGTCAGATCACACTGGGTAAATTCTTCTAAACATTGACTGGAATTTTCTAAGAACTTGCCTTGTTTATTATGCTTTGCATGCTGACTTACTATACATTTGTGTCTATACAAAACCTTTTTCAATGAACAAAGTTGCTAAGCAACAGTAGTTCTTGTTTGTACGTTCGCTATACGTGTAAATCGCACAATAATGGTTTAATAAACATTTAATATGTTAAATAAATTATATGTCCCGTCTTTTAATATAGGGCATGTTCGTTTAATCGGATCAGCCGGTTATTAGGACCAAAACGATCTCGTCCCGATGTGCTCCCGTTAAGCAGATTCGACTTTATATGCAGTGAGCAAAATAAGTATTCGATACACTGTTTTAAGTACACAATTTGATACACAATTTTGAAAGTATCTCTATCTTTTATGGATGGGAAACTTCAACTATCAGAGGCGGAATCTAAAAATAATATCCAGAAAATGCCATTGGAAACAATTTGCATTTTGTTGCATAAAATAAGCATTTGACCAACTACCAACCAGCAAGAATTCTGGCTTTCACAGACCTGTTTTTCAGTTTTTCTATAAGAAGCCAGCTGCACTCATAACCTGTATTAATTTGACCTGTTTGAACTCATTACCTGTATAAAATACCCATGTCCACACGCACAATCAATTACTCTCCAACCTCTCCACGATGCCCACGACCAAAGAGCTGTCTAAGGACACCAGAGCCAGAATTGTAGACCTGCACAAGGCTGGGATGGGCTACAGGACAAGAGGCAACACCTTGGTGAGAAGATACCCACTGATGGTGCAATTATTGGAAAATGGAAGACAAAAAAGGTAAATCTGACTTGGACCGGGGCTCCATGCAAGATCCTACCTTGTAACGCAAGCAGAATGGTCAAGAATCAGCCCAGAACTACATGGGATGACCTGTCCCCCTGCTCACGCCTGTCAAGGCTCATTTGAAGTTCACCAGTGACCATCTGGATGATCCAGAGGAGGCATGGGAGAAGGTCATGTGGTCAGATGAAACCAAAATAGAGCTTTTTTGGTATGCCCCCCACTCACTGTGTTTGGATGAGGACACCGTCCCAACCGTGAAGCATGGGGGTGGAAACATCACTATTTGAGAGTGCTTTTCTGCAAAGGGGACAGGACGACTGCAGTCTACTTAGGAGTGGCTCTGCAAGATGGGGAAACTTGCAAAACTGACATTGTATCAAACAAATTTTCCCCAATGTATATGATTTGCTTTGTTATGTTGTTTTTAGTGCTTTCTGTAAATTGCTAACAAGTTCCTCAGGTTTGTATTTTAAACTTGTTTTGGGTTAGATTCCAAATGAACTGTCATCCTGTTAGCATCGGTGCTTTCTAGGTCCACTCTGCTAGGACTCAAAAGTTCTTTTAAATCATGCTAACTTATATGTCTTATTTCACTAACAAAAATAATAGAACCTGACCTCCACCATGGTGGGATCACAGGTTTACTTTTCACCCACCCCGCTTGAAGTTTCTCAACCTGTTATCCCTTCATTTGAATTGCTGTTACTGTTTATTCTCTCCAAACCTCCATAACCATGGTGGTCTGACAGGCTCCTGGCCTTGTAGGAAACTACTGAAGAGCCTTGAGAGCTTTTGCAATTCTCAAAGAGAATGCAGTGCTGCAGAGAGAGTGGAACAAGTCTAAGCTTAATGCTCACCACTACTCCCATTACTTTCTGCTCCCCTGTCTGTTTTTGTCAGAGGTCACTACTGCCAAGACGTCCTTTTCCCAACGAAAACTGGATGAATCTGCCTATTACCCACACAGCCTCCGTGTCATTTGTCAACCTCCTCTTCATCAACCTCCTCTTGATCATCCATCTTCTCTAATTGTTCAAGGCTTGAAGAACAAGGCATTTATGAGAATGCTCTCCACACCTTCCTTTGTCCTCTTTCTACAGATAATATTCTTCAAGCTTTGTCATACAGCCGTCCTACCGCATGTTTACAGGATCCCATCCCATCATTAGTGTTAGAGCTACACTCAACGCTTTCTTTTTTCATACAGACATCTTCCTGATGTCTGGTCTTGTTCCTTCTGCTTTCAAGAAGGCAAGTCATTCCAATCTTGAAGAAGCCTCAATTCTTCGTATAAGACATCAACAACTACAAACCAGTATCACTCCACCAGTTCCTCTCTTAAATACTTGAATGTGCTGTACACGATCAGTTGCTCACTTTTCTCATACAGAATGACCTACTGGAATCTAGCGGTTGTTTCTGATAAACCTTATGTTCTCAGAGCAGCCAAACTCCCATTGTTTATGATACTTTTTGATTTTGCATCAGCGTTTGGCAGGATAAACCACGAGACTCTTCCTGTCCTCTGTAGCCTTGGAATCCGATGCTCAGCCTAGCTTATACTGGCATCATACTGGGAGAGAAAATCAAAAAAGGAATTAAAAACTGTCCTCTATCACAACCTGATATCCTCAGAAGTATAAAGTGGAATATCTCTGCGGGCATATTTCATTCAGGTACATTATCATGGAAGAAAAGAAAACAAAGGGTTTATGGGTTTACGCAAAGTCTATATCAAAAGCGAAATAACCCACCAAGTTCCAACCATTTTAGTATATAAAGTAATACAAAAAAACACATTGTTTAACAAAGCATTGACTTTGCAGCTGAATAATGTATTATTAACAATGGCAATAGACAGATTAATTTACCTAGATTATATAAATTCATCCAATCCTAAATTAAGTTCTTATTTTGGGGAAGTATAACAGGATGTAACACCTTCTTGTCACCTTATAGACCATGGTTTATTTAGTTCATGAAGGCAAAGCTACAGTAAGAATGAAACGCAAAGCGTATTCAGGTGTTTCTCTTCCCCTGAGGATTTGGGGTGTCTGTTAGCAAACAGCCTTTTTAATTAGCTACCTAGTTAATGTTGCCACTCGGTGGAAGTTCTGTTCTTACACTGTGTGAAGCAAAAACCTTTACATCATGAATTGTTCGTAAATATTAGCAGTGCAGAACATGATGCCTGTAAAGTTCCGAAAGAGGCAAAGACTGGGAAAGTTGAGGAATGCTCAAAAACACCTGTTGGGAACATTCCACAGGTGAGTGTCATGATTGGGTATAAGCATCCCCGAAAAGCTCAGTTGTTCACAAGCAAGGATGGGGCGAGGTTCGTAAAGTCCAACAGTTTAAAAACAACATTTCTCATATTGCAATCACAAGGAATTTAGGGATTTAAACATCTACAGTCCATAATATCATCCAAAGATTCACAGAATCTGGAGAAATCTCTGCGAGTGAGCAGAAAGTATGAAAACCAGCACTGAATGCCTGTGACATTTGGTTATTACCACATGGGCACAGGAACACTTCGGAAAAGCATTGTCAGTTTGTCGCTCCATCTAAAAGTGCAAAGTTAAAACTTTACCATGCAAAACGAAAGCAAAATACCAACAACACGCAAAAGTGGAAAAGGGTCCTGTGATCTGACGAGTCCACGTTTCAAATTGTTTTTGAAAATCATGGACATTGTGTCCTCTGGGCCAAAGAGGAAAAGGACTGTCTGGATGGTTATGAGCACAAAGTAAAAAGTCAACATCCCAACAGATGTGTAAGCACCATTCATTCTGAAAGGTACATACAGGTTTTGGAGCAACAAATGCTGCCGTCCAAGCAACGTCTTTTTCAGGGACGTCCCCTTTTTATCTCCGCAAAACATTCTGCACATGTTACAACAGTGTGGCTTTGTAATAAGAGTGCGGGTACTAGAGTGACCTGCCTGCAGTCCAGACGTATGTCCTATTGAAATTATGTGGTGCATTATAAAGTGCGCAAAGACAACAGAAACCCCGGACTATTGAGCAACTGAAGTTGTACATCAAGCAAAAATGGGAAAGACTTCCGCCTACTAAGTTTCAACAATGTGTCTTCAGTTCCCAAACGCTTTTTGAGTGCTATTAAAAGGAAAGATAATGTAACACAGTGGTAAACAAGCCCCTAAAAACATTAAAGTTCATCCGTTTAAACATTAAACATCTTTTCTTTGTAGTGTATTCAACTGATTACAGGTTGACAGGGATTTGCAAATCATTGTATTCTGTTTTTATTGATATTTTACATGCCCTAACTTAATTGGAATTGGGGTTGGATGTCTTCACAAGTGCTGCAAATGATATTAGGTGAAAGAGTGACATTAATTAGCTACAGTAATCCATTGAATGCTGGCGGTTAAGGTACTGAAATGTTACCAGGAGTTCTAGGGTTCAAGTCCAGCTTCTGCCAAACTGTTGCTGTTGTGTCCTTATTAGCATCTAAATGAATAAATGCATTCTGCGGAAAGTGCCCACAAGAATAGAGAGACAAATGTGTGTGTTTATGTGCAGGCATGTGTGTTCTGACATGTATTTGTTCTCCAATGGTTTAATTAAGGGGTCTCAGCATCACACCTACAATTAGGTTTTAATCACAACAGCTAAAATAATCACACAATCGTCACAGAGAGAGAGGGAGAGAGATGGAGAGAGAGAGAGGGAGAGAGAGAGGGAGAGAGAGAGAGAGAGACAGAGACAGAGACAGACAGAGAGAGAGAGAGAGAGAGAGAGAGAGACAGACAGAGAGAGAGAGACAGAGAGAGAGAGA